>WNGS01113482.1:0-19547 GCA_020271785.1 Procambarus virginalis
AGCGTTAGTAACAAAACACCTGTGTTTTTTCTCGCTATATCTTGCTCTGGTTAGGCCCCATTTAGATCATGCAGTTCAGTTTTGGTCGCTATACTATAGAATGGATACCAATTCACTTGAACGTGTCCAGTGTAGGATGACTAAAGTTATTCCCCAAATTAGAAATCTTTCATATGAAGAAAGATTAACAAAGCTTACTTGCATTCACTGGAAAGGCGAAGAGTTAGGGGTGACATGATAGAGGTTTACAAGTGGATGAATGGACATAACAAGGGGATATTAATAGGGTATTAAAAGTATCAACACAAGACATAACCCGAAACAATGGGATAAATTGTTTAAGTTTAGATTTAGGAAAGACTTGGGTAAATACTGGTTCGGTAACTGGGTTGTTGATTTGTGGAACCAATTACCACGTAACGTGGTGGAGGTGGGGTCCCTCGATGTCCCTCGATTAATCGAGTGGGATTGGGTGGTTATAGATAGAGCTGCCTATTCAACATATAGGAAAAGAAGCCCATAATCGAGGTTGTCAATCACCCTAAATTGGATACCAAGTCACATTTGCATAGATGGTAATGAAAAGGCAGACTCACTAGGAAGAACTGCCACTGCGCTACCTGTTGTACAGTTTCAAATACCTCCAAGTTTCTCACAGATAAAGGAGCAAATCAAAGAAGAAAATATTCTCAACTATCAAAAGTCGCACAAAGCCAAAGTAGCGGAAGGAAGATCCCCTCGATTGGTACGAACAAGCCACTGGCTACTCCTCTTTCAAGCCTGGCAAAAAGATATCAGAGACATTGCAGTAGCCATACACAGACTCAGGCTTGGTTACAAGTGCTGCTGGGAGGTAATGAACCCAATAGTTAAAGAGTGTCACATATTGAAACTGAAGCAGAGGCGCCACTGTTGCACTACTTACTGGAATGTGAAGCTACTGAAGCCCTGCGCATCAAACTCAACATTAATCCAACGACAGCAGCTGCATTAGATGCACATTCCACCACGACTACAATGATTAGAAAAGCCGTTGAGAATGGGACTCATTAGTGAGCATTCTGCATCTACATCCACCACCAAGATAATGTTAATAAAACAAGATTAAAACCAGTGCACTAAAACAGAAGCAATAAATAAACAGGAAAAAAGAGAAATCCCCTCCCCCATTTTAAACTTAGACCCAAATATCACAGGAAAAAGGTTATCATGTATAACCAAACTCAATTACGGGCTCACCACAGCTCGTGCTACATGGACACTTCGTCCTGAATAGCTAAATCTTTAACAACAACAACAACAACAACTTTCCCATCACCATAAATATAATGATAAAAGTAAGTATTACTACACTGATATATATACACAAGTGTCGCTCTCATAGGACACTAAGCGCTCCTCGATGCTCATGCGATGCAGTCTTGTCAACTTCCGTGTTTCCTCAACACACAGTACCGTCCTCAACCAGTACTGGGAAACACCAACGAGTCTACCCTAGCCATGGACCAGCCGATATACAGTCACTAGGTGCTCCTTATGAACGCCCGCAATCACTCTCCAGACTGGTGCTGGAGAGACATCAGCCTCGCGCTGCTGGGCCTTTTCACGAACAAATACAGGGGTTTGTATTTGTTCGCTCCTGCCAGGGGTTTGCTACAAGGGTAGCAAACCCCTGGCAGGAGCTTCTTGTAACTAGCTAGTTACACACACCTCCGTAGCACCTTACTGTCAGTCGTCTCTTCCTCTAGCCAGTCCCGGGATACACCGAATTCTGTCACTGCCACTTCACAGGCAGACAGCAGACACTACACAGTTCCTCTTCGGTGGCGGCTCACTGCTTCCGTAAAGCAGAATGGAGTAAAGAGATATAGGCTGCGTGGGTAGACTGACTGTCCTCGTACCACAGCAGCCCTATGTAATACCGTAATACCACTTACGGACTCTGACATAAACATACAACTCCTCCACAATAGATGGCGCTGATTTTCTAGGCGCCACCTCACCAAAGGTCAGCAACAGCTACCTCTCGAGCTGACCAGGACAGGAATCTAGCGCCTCTTGCTGGTATCTTCCTGCCACCGCTAGATGGCGTCGTCTATTTTGTGGGGGGGTTTCGGGAGCAGACTCACAGATGGCATTGACGTTGCTGCTCCATGCTCCGTCAATGAAGACTGGTTCGTAACAGTGTGGTATACTACGTATCTGTGCTTTGCTTAGAATATTTTTAAATAAGTAAAAATTTTGAATGCACATCGAAATTCCTTTTTACTTCACCTATCGCTGGGTTAACGCTCCAAGACCGGCCCACCCCCTATGCCCAAGACTTGCCAATCTATTTAACCCAAAAAAATTCTTAGGCTATTAAAATCAGCTTTTCGAAAATCTGACACTTTAACAGAATTTTCTCCTACAGATCTATTCCATTCTATGCTAAATCTGATTTCTGTGTGGTCACTGTTCTCTAGCTCACTCCCTATTTCGATGTCATTAATTTGTGTTTCCCTGTTAGTTAACACTATATCTTAAATATTATTTTCCCACGTTGTTTCTTAATGTGTTGGCTAAGAAAACAATCGTCAATTAATTCTAGAAATTCTTCTGCTTCATTATTCCCTGTTCTGTTAAGCCAATTTATTAAAGTCACTAAATTAAAATAAATCTAAATTAAAATTAAATTTATTAAAACCACTAAAATTAAAGTCGCCCATAACACAAATACTGCTAGACCTAGATGCTCCAGATATTTCATCCAATAGGTGCTTTGCTTCCATCATGTCTCAGTTTGGTATATAACTTCACCTGTATATAACTCCTATTATAAGATTATTTGTTTTTCGTTTAATTCTATCCAAATAGTTTCTGTGTGTGGCTCAGTTTTGATTCCCTCTTTGACACTACATTTCAAATTTTCCCTAACATATATATGGCTACTCCCCCTCCTCGTCTAATATATCGATCTGTGTGGAATAGTTTTAATCCATTTATTATTATTCAGCTAATAGTTTTGTATTTTCTACATTCATCCACGTTTCGGTAAGTGCAATAAAATCTATTTTTTTTCTGTGCAGACAAGAGCATTTAAATTGTTTATTTTGTTTCGTAGATTTCTACTGTTAGTGTAACAAACCCTAAGTGTATTGTTATTTTGAGGCCCTTTTCGTTCCCTGATCATTTGCCAATTTGTTTCCCCAACAAACATGTACTTTTATTACCTCTTTTCTCCATATCAATTCCCATACCACTATCTGCTAACAGGTTTAAACCCAAACCCAACCAAATGCGTCCAACCACTGGTTCCAACGTGTTCGCAGCAATAACAACCCCAGCCCTCGATAGATGCACCCCCATCCCGTGCATACATTTCATTTCGTTCATAGAAGTGTTCCCAGTTATCTATGAAAGATATTGCTTTTCATTTGCAATATTTTTCCAGCCGGCAATTGACACCAAGTGCCCTCGACAACCATTCATTTTCAACTCCCTTTCTAGGAAGAATGCCGCATATGATCGGGATTCCTCCCTTGCTCCTAACTAAATCTATGGCTGTCTTAAACCTCTGTATAAGCTCCTCATGCCTAACTCGTCCAACATCATCTCTACCGGCACTAATACAAATAATGTGTTTGTTCCCATTTCCAGCCATAATATCATTCTTGTTGCCAACAATATTACTAATTCCAGCTCCCGGATAGCAAACCCTTAACCTGTTACCCTATCTCTGGCACAAAAGTTCTATCCAAATGCCTTACCTGGGAATCTCCTACAACCAAAATTCTCTTAGGTACTTCCCTTACTTTCTGAGCACTTTGAGGGACCTGTGCTTCGTTACTCTTCGTTGCTTTCCCTTTCGAACGAACTGCAGGCTTACCACAGCACTCGTCTCCCAACACGGCAAATGAGCTAGAAGTTCTTAGGACATCTGTAGGTGGTTTTGTCAGTCTTCTCAAGACCTCTGTCCTTTATGACTTTCCAAGACGAGGTCTTATTAATACTGGTCTCCTCATTTGATTCCTCCTGAGGTTGTTTCAGATTTCGTGCCTCCTCCCGTAGGGAATCCAACTCTGTCCTCAGAGTTCCAACTAGATTCAGCAGTTCCTTCACTACACCTTCCATTATAGCTATGATAATATTACTACAATCGGAGCTCCAGCTCCATCCACTCTCACACTGTGACTGACACTGTGAAATGAAAGCAAATTTGTTAAACATGAATGGCCGTTTGTAAAACCATGTTGAGAATCATTTATTAATATATGTTTTTCAAGATGAAGACGTATTGTATTTGCAATTATCGATTCAAGTAACTTTCCCACACTAAACGTTAGGCTAATTGGCCGATAGTTTGACGCAGGTGATCTCTCTCCTTTCTTAAAAATTTTAACCACATTAGCAACCTTCCATGACTTTGGCACTCTGCCTGACTATAGATTTTTTTAAATATAGTAAACAGCGGCTTGCAAAGCTCCTCATTGCATTCTTTAAGCACCCTGGCAAACAATTCATCCGGCCTTGGGGATTTGTTTGGTTTTAGTTTTACTATTTGTTTAATAACATCCTCCCTGGTAACTGCAAAACTAGTCAACCTGTCCTCGTCTCCATCCACATAGACTTGTTCGGCTGAAGGCATATTGTTAAGTTCCTCTTTAGTAAATACAGACATAGAATATTTAATAAAAAATACTACTCATCTCATCGTCATTATACGTTATCTGACCCTTCTCTGTTTTAATGGACCTATCCTTTCCCTGATCTTTGTTCGATATAACTGAAAAAAAACTTTAGGATTTGTCTTTGCTTAAGCTGCTATGCAAACTTCATAGTTACTTTTTGCCCTCCTTATCTCTTTATTAACATTTCTAACCAGTTGGACGAATTCTTATTCTAAACTGACTTCCCCATTCTTAATCGTTTTGTACCAAGCTCTCTTTTTACCTATAAGGTTCTTCAGATCCTTTGTTATCCATTTCGGGTCATTATTATTCGAGCTATTCAATTTGTATGGTATACTACGTAAGAAGACAGGTTGACTCGGTACGCTTTTCCCCTTTGTATTCTGGCGACCCCGACCAGCTTATGTTCATTCTGTATCTCTGTCAATTTGGGTGAAGGTAGGCCTAAGTCTCTGGCCTCTAGCTCTGAACAGACAGCAGACAATCAGTCATACAGATAAACAGAGATTCTCTATTACAGTATAGTTTAATTTACTATGCTGTTGAAATATTTCACATATACAGGTTCGAATCCTTATATCACGTTAAACTTTAAACGCTAGTTAGGACACTACAACAGACTGACTTGATAAGTTTTATCCCATGTGATGTCAACTATCATTCCATGTTCCAGGATGGTGTGGCTCAGGCATCATATAGAGGTGATGGCGGTAGTGATGGTGGTGAGCAGTACTCCCGCTGTCAGTGAGGAAGTGGGCGGACCCGTGGAGCAGGTGGGCGGACCCGTGGAGCAGGTGGGCGGACCCGTGGAGCAGGTGGGCGTGATGGTGGAGCAGGTGGGCGTGATGGTGGAGCAGGTGGGCGTGATGGTGGGGCAGGTGGTAGAGCACCACCTCCCCGGCTGCCACCTGGTGATCATCACCACTACACGTCACTCTCACGTCACCTCCACCATACTCAGGTGAGATATAATACATCCACCCTTGAGTTAGTGTGCTGGTAGGGGGGGCGGGAGGGGGTTTTCTACCCCAGACGTGACCACACGTTTACTATGCTAACAGTATCTAAATATTTTATTCTGTCCTCCACGGACAAGGCTAGAGATCTATGAAACTTTTAAATCAGTGATTTATTGAACCTTGACAAGGTAAGATAGTTGCTGTAGAAATTAGTATGTAATAAGGACTTAACCACATAAAGTGATTAAGATGCTTTTACAAGCTCGAGGCCGCTAGAGCAATAGTAATATAAGGCAATATCTGCAGACACCTGAGTGTTGGAGGGGTGGCTGGTGTGGTAGTGGAGGCGGGGTCAGTGGTCTCCCAGGACCACCTGGACCAGGACCACCTGGCCCAGGACAACCTGGCCCAGGACCACCTGGCCCAGGACCACCTGGCCCAGGACCACCTCCTCCAGCACCTGTGGGGAGACGCCACGACCACCTGCCGGGGACTCATCCTCGACCTCACCTCCACCAATGATACCGAGGTCGTCCTCAGGTAATATCTATGTTATTATGAAAAGGGTGACCAAAAACATTACAAACAGATCGCAGACATTTCTACGAAATATGTCATTGTTAGTCGCTGTTTCCATACTAAGGTCTGTCACACAGTGTTACCAGAGTCAGGTCTGTCACACAGTGTTACCAGAGTCAGGTCTGTCACACAGTGTTACCAGAGTCAGGTCTGTCACACAGTGTTACCAGAGCCAGGTCTGTCACACAGTGTTACCAGAGCCAGGTCTGTCACACAGTGTTACCAGAGTCAGGTCTGTCACACAGTGTTACCAGAGTCAGGTCTGTCACACAGTGTTACCAGAGTCAGGTCTGTCACACAGTGTTACCAGAGTCAGGTCTGTCACACAGTGTTACCAGAGCCAGATCTGTCACACATGTTACCAGAATTAGATAGAAAGAGATAATAGATGGATGGATAGAAGGATAGATAGATGGAAATATAGATGAATAGAGAGATGGATACATGTATGGATAGATGGATGGAATGAAATATAGATGGATTAATAGAGAGATGGATGGAATGAAATATAGATGGATTAATAGAGAGATGGATGGATACATATATAGGTAGATTGACAGATAAATGGCTGGATGGATGAATAGTTGGGTGCATAATAAAGAGACGGATTAATTGATAGATGATGATGTATATAAATTAATTAATTGATAGATGAAAATATGGATGGATATCAAGGTGGATAGATGGAATTATCAGGAGAAATTGCCATGCTATTGCGACTATATAACACTTGGAAGGGATCAGAAGAAAGATTTGGGATGGGACGGGGCCAGGAATGGTGCCCAACCACTTGGACGGTCGGGGACTGAACGCCGACCTGCATGAAGCAAGACACTCGCTCTACCGTCCAGCCAAAGTGGTTGGAATGGGTGGATAGATGGATGCACAGATGGATTGATTGAAAATAGATGGACTGATATATGGATAGAGGGACAGACATATGAATGAATAGATAGAAGGATGGATATATGGTTAGATGGATGGATATATGGTTAGACGGAAAAATAGATAGATAGATATATGGATATTTGATATGATATGGGTAGATGAATGGGTTGATGAATAGATAGATCGAATAGATGGATGGATATATAGGTACATGGATGGGTTGAGGAATAAATAAATGAATACATAGAGGGAATAGATGAATGGCTAGAATAATAGATGGATACATAGATGGAAGGATAGATGAATATATATATATATATAATATATATATATATATATATATATATATATATTATATATATATATATATATATATATATATATATATATGTGTATGTGTGTGTGGGTGTGTGTATACATGGCCAGATGGAAGGGTAGATAGATGACCGGATAGATAGATAGAAGGACGGTGTCAACGGGGAAAGAAGAAGAGCAGAGCCTCGTCAAGCTTCATCAATGACACTCCATCACTTTTCTCTTTACTGTCGGCTCTGTACTCACTCTCCCTCGTGATGAAGTGGCGCTTAATCCCTGTGTACACCAGCCCCAAACCACGGGACCTCGCAGCACCTCGGGGGACTCACTAGGCTACTTTGTCCCCAGGGAACAGGCGGTAGCCCCAGTAGAAGCATAAACATTCAACAACGGTATAACCGTCCCCAGGTATATGATTTTGTGGCTTTTTTATTGTAAAAACATATAAATACAATAAGAAGGGCAAACCCGTTTGAGCATCCACAAAACAAAAAATCCCATACACAAGGTACATGCAACATCGTCGTGATATATAACAAGAACCAAACATGAAAATAAAAGACTACAGGTATGTTAACAGTGGACAAACTCAAACAAAATGGCAGAAGGCCCAGTATGACAAGACAGAGGTACATGAAAACAAAACACAATACAGAAAACCACCGGGACACAAAGGTACCAGTTACAGCAATACACGTGAGCCTAGAAAGAGGCACATACAGACGGGGAAAAATACAAAAAACGGCGCCGAAGCACTGGAATTTGACACTAAATGTGCCAGAGGCATGGACAATATAAAAACTTGGGAAATACATAGGCAGACACATAAATTACATAAAACTAAACACAGTATAAACACATGTACATGGGGTCAAACATCAAGATTAAAAGACAACAGTACAAAAAATAACAAGCAATGAAAACATAAAGAAAAACTGATTTCTGTATTTATTTACATATACAAGAGTTCTTGTATTCTTGTACAACAATTAGCATGCATAGCGTTTCGGGAAAGTCCTTAATCCTATGTTCCGGGGAATACGACCCCGCCAAATCGTTTAACAACCAGGTACCCATTTTACTGTTGGGTTAAACAGAGATTCCAGTTAAAGATTTACGCTCATTAAATCCTCTCCGGCCAGAATAAGAACCCAGGACAAAGCACTCGAGACACACACCTGGCGAGTGTCTTAAAACTATGCCACGGGGACTGAGATGTGTGTAAAATAGGTGCACGTGCAAAAACACAGACATACAGCACGGTCGGGACAAAAAAAACACAAACCCACTCACACCAATTAAAAAAATAATCCCCTCCATAGCTCAAATTCTTACCTATCCGGAAAGTCTGCCTGAGGATACTTAACACGATAGGCATCCCACAAAGCCCAATCCTCCTTTGATGGAGGGGGGCCCCTCTCCCTCGTAAAACAGGGGTGACCCATAAACACCGGACCATCCCACACTGGGGCTACCACTATCTGGGCTGCCCCGACGGGGCCCCCCAGCACAGGTTCCAGTGACACTGAATCCACTTGGACCAAGTCCTTCTTCAGCACAATCACCAAATCACGGTCCATACCAGAACCCTCATCAGGAGCCACAACCCCCCATGCCGGGGAACTGGAACACGGGGAGTGGAGTGGGGAACAGAGGCAACCAAACCACCCACCACATCCACTACAGGGGCATCCATCACCACGCTTAGGCTTTGCAGGAACCTCAGTGCACCATCACTATCACTGTCGGCTGATGTCGAGTCGCCAAAGCCCACCATGTCCGCCCATGCGACATCTCGAGGGGGTTGACAAACTGAGAGCCCTGCAAGAATGTTTCAACACCGGGCCAAGTCGTCAAAATTGTCGTTTCCCCCAGACGGGCCACAACAGGACCCCTAGGAGCAACCCGTCTTCGCAAGTTCGTATAGTCAATATTGACTTATTAAATAAGTGCATAGGTGACATACTTAACATAATAGTTTCCCTTGAAAAGCTTCGTAGAAAACACCAACCTTAGCTAACCTACTTAGTACGTTAAGATAAGAATCTTATTGCTTCGTAATTACAATTATTACCTAACCTATTCCTATAATAGGTTAAGTAACAATTGTAATTACGAAGCTATAAGATGCTTATTTTAACATACTAAGTAGGTTAGGTAAGGTCGGTGTTTTCTATGAAGCTTTTCAAGGGAAACTATTATGTTAAGTATGTCACCTATGCACTTATTTAATAAGTCAATATTGATTATACGAATTTGCAAGGACGGGTTGCTAGGAGACTGTGCAAGACCACACACCGTATGGTCCCGCAAAACCGCAACCGCCTCAACCACCAGGGGCCCAGGGCTCACACCACAGAGACTGATTTGCGTGCACGTCCACAGGGATGCACACAGCACCAGGAAACGATTCGCCACAGACAGCCGATGACACAACAGCCAAAGGATGGGGGAGGACCACTCCCGCGGGAAGTTGGGGCAACACCACACCCACCATTCCCTCAATGCCCTTAAGGTCCACCAAGGGGGAGCAGCAGACCCCCATGCAAGCATTAAATACACTCACAGGATGTTCCGAGTCAGCAGTCGCATCCTATCCGGCAGCTCACATGCAGAGGCCTCTGGGACCTCCAATGGGTGGGAAGTCCTACTCACGAAATAGGTTCATCCCCTCCATAGACAAAGCACGGCAAACCGCAGCAACATGGTCGTGCAATCCGCACCTAAAATAGGTGTAAGGCTGTTGAGCATAGAAGCACCAAATACGACAGCCGAGGAGCTCCAAAGAAGGCCGAATATCAGCCGTCAAATGTATCACCAAGGTCAGCACCCTTTTCTGCACACCCTACAGCTAGCCAGAAAGTAGCATGCTTTCCTGGCGGAACAGAACCCAACCATACCTGCAAAAAAAAAAAATCCTCTTGTTGAGATCTGCATCAAACTCGAACGGGGCACCGTGAACTCACGAAGGTAGGTGCTGTGCAGCGGTCAGAGATGACGACAGTCCCAGCTTCACCAGGCAGCGGCAAGGTGCGGTCCTCAACCTTCCTCACGTAGGACAGGCAGACATCAGTAGACAGGAACTTAACCACCGCCCAGTGGTCCGAGAGTCTCTTGATCCCGCATATGTCAGCAAGATCGACGTGAAGTACATCCAATAACGCCATCTCAATGTAAACCCAATCTGTCACAGCAGAGAACTCCAGTCCAGCAGAATCCACATGCTTAGTATTCGACAAAGGCAATGCTATCACTCCGGTCAACACCCCGGCCCTAGGGCACACACCTCACCACCAGCAAGCAGCTGAACACTGCACTCGTTGGGCAACAATTGGAGTGAAGGTGACACCACCTCACCCTCCGGTGGAGGAGCAGCGAACCCCATTTTGTGCAAGTGGTGAGGTATTTTTTCTGAAATGAGGTGATCAGTAGAATCCCAATCTTACAGTAGTGATCGGCTCCTTCAGAAATTGGGGTATTTGCAGGATTTTAGTAATTGGAGACCTATTTCCTTGTTAAATCGAGATTATAATATAATATCGAAACTGTTGGCGAACCGTCTAAGGATTGTTTTGGGTTGGATTGTGTCACTGGAACAGATTTGCAGAGTGCCAGGTCGTTCGATTGTGAGTTGTAATAATATCGTGAGGGAGGTAGTGTTTCACGTAAGTGTGAATAGTATTGAATCTTCCATGATAAATTTAGATAGGTCTAAGGCCTTTGATGGAGTTGATCTTGAGTTTATTTACCAGTTTCTGCATCGGGTGGGTGTATCTGAGGGTGTTATTTCCTGGGTGAGAAGTCTGTATCCTGAGTGTAGTAATAGTGTTTGTGTCAACGGGTTACTGAGTACTCTCTTTTTGCCATTGAGTGACCGGTGATTCGACAGTTGGCCGTCAGGGGGTGCGCTTTTGCCCTCCATTTGCTCTGCTGGCTTACAGCCCTTAGAGTTGATGGTTGTGTGGTTGTTGCGAGGATTGTTTGGTGCCTTGCTGATTGATAAAGATTAAGCCACCCAAGAGGTGGCACGGGCATAAATTGCCCGTATTGGTGCCTTGCTGGTGCGAGGTACAGTTTCTCCTGGTGGATACTACCATAGCTCCTGTAAAGCTGGACTACGTCGGTTGGCCTTGAATTTTTTTCCCCGGTGAAACATACATCTGTTGGTGAAACTCTTGTAAACGTGCTCCATGTCAAAATAGCAGATTTGGTTGACAACCAGCTTTTTAGAAATTGGCGTGTGGTGGTGAAATTTTAGCTGCCGAGTGTGTTTCAGGATTTCATCATTTGCTTTGAAGATCGCTCCTTCCTGCTGCCTGGAGGAGCAGGAACCGTGAAGGTGGTAAACCTCAGTGTAATGACTACATACATGGCAGAGCGGGCCGGTCCATTTGAAATGCCAGATGGACGTTTGGTCTAACAATTTGTTCGTTATGGGAAAGAACTCAGTATCAGATGGAACAAGGTATCTACTGGATATGGTAAGTGGCTGTTTGCTGGCACCAGGACTCTTCTAATGTCCCTTGACCAGAATGTGCCCACTTCAGTAATGCTGATGAGGTTTATCTCCTCACTGCTTGTATTCGGGCCAACCCCGCACGTTTATTCGGTGTGGGTTGCCGGGTCACATGGCTATGGCTTGTTTGGTAGGTACAGCAGACCGAGCGATCATTTTCCATGAGGTTGATTTTCCCCTTTTCGAGGCCACGGAAGCTCCTGAGGGAGTGTTGGATGGTGGTGGAATCCTTACTACAAGCCATCCGGCTTCTGGACCTGTGTGTGAGGATGTTCTGGGTGCGGGTGAGGGGGGAGGTATTGTGCCCTGAGGATCCGGGGGTCGCTGTTACGTCAGAGAGTCTGGTTGGGGATGCGCCTGCCAGGATATGTGTTCAGCTTTGTGTTTCCATGGCATTTTACCATGTACCGATTTCCGTGGAGGTGGAGGAGGCTCCCCCCGGGGGATTTCCCTTTTACTTTGGCATGTAAGTCTGGTGACGCAGCTCTACCTGTTGTACCTATAAGGGTGTTCTTCCATCCCTCTTTTGGGTTGGCACTTCCAACTGGACCCTCTTCTATAGAGTGTGTGTGTCCCTCTCGATGCATACATGATTCGTCTCTTCCGGCTGCACTGGTGCCTGAGCAGAAACGACGGAAGAAAACTGCCAGGTTATGGTCACATGGATGTGAGGACCCTGTGGAGAAGATGGAGTATGAGCTGGGTGTGGTGTATGCGACAGCGGTTGTCTCTTAACAGGGGATGAGGTTGCTCCCTCTCCGGTACCTGCCTGTGGGCCCTCATGTGTGGGTAGGCCGCGGTGGGGGTCATTGAGCCTGATGCCATTTGTCCCAATGGAAATGATTTGCATCTGGTGTTGAAGGGGGGGGGGGGACTCTCGCCCCATTATGTTTTTGTCTTGTGTTGGACATACGGCCTTCCTCACTGTTTCTGTTGGACAATGTTTACCATTGCGATGTGTATTCTTTTTCCTGTGTCTGTGCTTTAGTGACCCCTTTTGTGTTTTGTGCACTTTTTTGTGTGTATAATGTTGCATGGCCAGAGGTGTCTCCCTTTCTTGCTTGTGTATGAATTGTGTGTTTGGTATAGTTTTCTTTCTTTGGGAATGTTGTTCATTCTGGTCATGTTTATGCTTATTTCCTCTGAACTTGTTCAGATTTATGTGTTTATGTGTATGTTTGTTTTATGCAGTGTGTTTGTTAACGTAGGCTTTCCCGTATTGTGAATTTTTGTGTTTATTGTAATTATTTCCTTTAATGTCTTTGGGTTGTAACGGCCTCCGAATGTGAGGTCCCTTGTGTGTTTTTTTTCTTTTCTTTATGTGTATAATTTTGCGTGACATTGGTGTTATATGGTTTGGGTACCTTATCTTTGTAATTTTTGTGTGAGATTGGTGTAACTCTTAGGCACATCTGTGAACTGTGAACTGGGTGCAGTGTGTTTCTGTACTTGTACTGTGTATTAATTGGTTAAGGTCTAAGGTTTATGTGGTGATAGTGTACTGTTCTGTTGCTATGGTAACATTCCTTTAATTGTAAATCTTCTCTGCTTTATATAATAAAAAATGAGAGATAGTTTTGGCAGGGTTGCCCACTCTCCATGGTGCTGTATGTGTTGTTTCAGGAATCCCTGGATTTGGCAGTGAAGAGGAGTGCTTTGATAGTCCACCATCCCTGCCGAATTCGATGCTTCTTCCGGTTATTGGGTATGCTGATGACACTATGGTATTTGTATCGGATAAAACTTCTGTGTTGGCTGTCCAAGATGTGTTGGTGACGTTTGAAAAGGCAACAGGTGCCGTAGTCAATAGGGAGAAGACGTGTATGATGGGGCTTGGTCGTTGGGCTTTAAAATCCACCTGTGATGGTGCTTGGGTTCGAATGGTTGAGTATATTAAGACATTTGTGGTGACATGGTGTGAATTCTATGAGTTGACGGTGAGAAGGAACTGGTTGGGTGTGTTGTGCGGTGCTGGTGTAGCGACGTCCCTCTTGTCAACAAGACAGTTGACCCCGTACAAAAAAGGCAGTTGTAATGAATTGTAAGGTTCTATCAAAATTATTGTTTTTGGTTCATTGCTTGCCGCTCAGTAGAAGGGTGGCGATGGAAATTGATAAGGTGATTTTTAGATAAGTGGTGTAGCAGGTACCAGCCTATCAGGCGGGCGACGTTATGTCTGAGTAGGAGAGGAGAGGTGGACGTCCATAATGCGTTTTATAAGTCATTGGCTATGTTAGGTGTACGTCAATTGGGGAGCTTTTGAATTGGGATGGTATAAAAAAAATTGGCATAAGTATTTATTGTAAACTGCGTGCAGGTTCTTTATTGAAACTGTCTGCATACAGTGATCCTTGCCTTTGTTTACACCCTCCATATTACTCAAGTGTGATTGACGATTTTTTTGTTGAGTATTTGCGACGTATAGGATTTGTGCAATTGCCGAGCACAAGGGTTATCTTGAGGTTATCTTGAGATGATTTCGGGGCTTTAGTGTCCCCGCGCGCCAGTCCTCGACCAGGTCTCCACCCCCAGGAAGCTGCCCGTGACAGCTGACTACACCCAGGTACCTATTTACTGCTAGGTAACAGGGGCATAGGGTGAAAGAAACTCTGCCCCATTGTTTCTCGCGCGGCGCCCGGGACTGAACCCAGGACCATAGGATCACAAGTCCAGCGTGCTGTCCGCTCGGCCGACCGGCTCCCTCTGCCGGTGTGTGTGAGCTACGCTACACGGTGCATCTCCTGTGGCGTAGCAGGCATTCCCTCTCATTAATGGGATAGGTGTGAGGGGGGAGTGTTAATTAGTATATTGTTCCACGTCAACGGGAACTGTTAATAGGTACTTGCACAAGTCCCTCCTCCCTACTAATGCTCGACTCCACGTGTTGGGTGTTAGGAGTAGTGACAAGTGTGGTTACTGTGATGGTCCCGAGACTCGCTACATGATTTCTATTTTTGTAAAATTAGTGATGCTCTTGTAGGTTGGTTGAAGGCCACGATTACCGTTGTGTGAGGGGCTAATGTCATTGTTGACCTCTTGAGCATGTTGATGTTTAGTTTCCACTCCTCCAGTGTGAAGGTTCGTAATACATTGGTGGTGTTACTATCACATTGTTATATATTTTGTCTCTGGATAAGGCAGCAGGAGGGATATTCTGTAGACAGGATCCTGCAGTTTTTGCAGGGTGCTGTTCTTTACATTGCTTGGGGCCTAAGGATGTTGCTTGGGGATTGTATGGATAATTATTTTACAGATAGTTATGTACGTGTTTTGTAGTACTACTTTGTTTTATGCCTTATTGTTTAGGTTATGTGGGTTGCTGTGTTTTGTTTACACTGCTAGTTTTTCCTTGTGTTCTGCTACATTTTTTCCCTATGTTTGTTATGGTTATGATTTCTGTTTTTGTGTCTTAGTTTGCACTTGTTTCTGTGGAAACTGTTCTTGATTTTAGATTTGTGTATTGTATACCGTTAACCATTATGTGTGTGTTCTTGTTGTGTAATGTTTTTATTATGGTTCATTTTGCTATTAATGTAATTAGTACTTTCGTACTGTCCTCCCCTGGATGGAAAGTTTTGCCATGCTGTGGTGGTATTTATGCTTATTATGCTTATTTAGTGTTTAAGTTGTTGTCAAGTTTTTCTGTCTGTACCTATTTAACATTGTCAAGGTCTTATGTAGTTTATACGTACATGTTTTGGATATTTTCTTTATATATCTATTATATTGCGTTGTTTATTAATAAAGAAAAAATACTAGACACAGGTGAGGATTAGCTGCCCTTGATCTCTGGTAGATTCAAGTTCAAGTACGGTTATTGAGACAATACAATGCATCTCAAAAGGATAGAGTAGCTTAGGCTATTTCTACCTCCTCTACTTACTTTGTACATACAAGTCCATAACTACACCTACCACAAATCTAGTACAAGAATAAAATTTTACATTGCAGATTCAAATTGTAAAGCACAGCATTTAAGTGTTACACTCCTGAGGCAAAGTGCTTGTGGCTGCTAAGTATTCTGTCATACCATTATCATACATGCAAACAATTTGATGTACTCACCTAATTGTGCTTGCGGGGGGTGAGCTTTGTCTCTTTGGTCCCGCCTCTCACCTGTCAATCAACTGGTGTACAGATCCTGAGCCTACTGGACTCTATCATATCTACATTTAAACTGTGTATGGAGTCAGCCTCCACCCATCACTTCCTAGTGCATTCCAATTTATTAACTACTCTGATACTGAAAAAATTCTTTCTAACGTCTCTGTGCTCATCTGGGGACTAAGTTTCCACCTGTGTCCCTTTGTTCGTGTCCCACCCGTGCTGAAAGAGTTGTCCTGTGGTCCACCCTGTCAATTCCCCTGAGAATTTTGTGAGGTGGTTATCGATTCTCCCCGTAACCCTTCTTTTTTCCATGGATGTGAGGTTCAGATCCTTTAGCCTTTCCTCGTAGCTCATTGCCTTTCAATTCCGGGACGAGCCTGATTGCATACCGCTGAATCTTCTATAACTTTGTCTTGTGTTTAACTAGGTAGGGACTCCAGGTATGGAACCAAAAATGTGGTTATTTTGAGGTAATCTTGAAGCTAGGCTAAGCCCCGAAATTCTGATTTTGGGGCTTAGTATTCTTTGATTCTATCTTAGAATCAAAATTCTTAGAAACTATGCTTAGTATTCCTAGTTTTCTATAATAGAATGGAATTCTATTAGAATTCTAATAGAATTCTAATAGAATTCTATAGTATTCTTTGCTTTCTTTATTCAGGGCAGACCTTTAGCGAAACATATGAAAGGTTGAAGTAGTATGACAAGAAGTAAAATTTTCCAGTTAAATACATGAACAAAAATCGATGTAATGGAAATGTTTTGCATGAGCAGCAAAGATTTAGAGAAGACAGCTAAATACTGATCACAAATTTCTATCTCTCTGCATTAAAAAAATTCGAAGGCACATTATACAATCAATTCTTTTTATATCTTTATTTAAAATCATATTCCATCAACATACATTTTTATATTTAAAATTGTATATACGGAGTTTAAATTTCATTTAACAGGCCTCCCTTTTGTTACTCATCCCCCAGGAAGCTGCCGTACAGCTGTCTAACCCCAGGTACCTATTTTACTGCTAGGTGAACAGGGGCATAGGGTGAAAGAAACGCATGCCCATTGTTTTCGCCGGTCCCGGGACATCGAACCCAGGAACCATCAGGACTACAAGTCCAGCGACTGTCCACTCAGCTGTCAGGATCCCTTGATAATCTTGATTCTTGTCTTTATTTGAAAGTTTTCTGACATACAACATCGACAAGAGTTATTTCCGAGGCTCTCTTCCCTATCTCATCAACTGCCTCATTCAACAATATTCCCACACAGCTCTGATAGAGCAACAAACTCCTCCACCCTGAAGACTGCACTCCGAATACTGGCGGCCTGCTCTACCAAAGCTGTGTGGTAGACCTTTTTTTTAAGTTCAAGGAGTTTCCTACTTGTCTCTGAGGATCAGCAAGCTTTGTACTACTTTGTACCTTGAGAGAGAATTATGTATTCCTTAGTAGTTCTCGAACTTTAGGAGAATTGAATGGGGAAATGATATAATGGGAGCTGGAGGAGGATCCCTAAGAGTAACTTAAAGGGATTGAATCTAAAAATTAAATAACAAAATTCGAAAACCGAGGAAGGAATATCGAGGTTTGCAGCAGGGATGTGGTGAATGATGCAGGTTGCTGCTTATGACAACTTCTCATATTAAAGGTGAACCACTCTCATAAGATGTGGACCATGACCAGGTGACTTGTGAGGCACTTTAAGCAACAGACAGGTGCCAGCAGGAGGTATTGCATTTATTTTTCCTCTTGCTTCTGAGGATTACTGGTGGAAACACTGGTGTCCAGAGTCTCACATGGTCTCTTACTGCTGTTCGGCTAGAGCGGCTGAGGTATTCATTGTTACCTTCGAGTTTGGTGAGTTACAAAATAATGATAACGACCAAATTAATAACTCCCGCAAACAATTTTTTAATGCAACTATATCTTGATATGCATCATGTACATAAAATCATACACCATTAGATTCGCGGTCTTGTGCCCTAATGTTACCTCTGCATATTTTGTGACATTCTGAGTGAATGTTACAGGTTAGTGGAGGCGACAGGGTTGTCAAACAATGCCGGAGACGGTGGTGGTGGCCGTGGGCGGGAGGGGCGGGGTGAGGGAGGTTCCTCCTCCACCACAGTCTCCGCAACACCCTCCACGCCCTCTACCTCGCCCTCCACCACCCACACCTTCCTCACCCCTCCACTACCACTCAGCCTTACGCCTCGGGAAGCCCCACATGCAGGAAGGTTAGTACATGAAAGTTTTAACTTACTTCATTTACTACTTTTATTGATATTAAAACGTTAATTATTATTTAGCGACTTTGGTGTAAGGAAGTTATCATGCATGACATCAACAATTCCTCTTCTCAAAACAGAAGATGAATGTTAATTTTATTGGAATGGTTTATAGCAGCCTGCACGAGCCTTAGCTGTTCTGTTGCGGCATTTGTTTTGCTAAATTCTGTTAATATTTTGAGTTCCTGAAATTTCCAACAAATTTACATGGTAGATTCTGCAAGGTGGATGTACTCTCAGAGTGATTGTAAAAATATCTATACTATAAGAGAGAATGTCTGTCTGTTTGTTTATATGTGTCTGTTTGTCTGTCTGCCTGTCGAAAGTTGGAAGACAGACGCTTGGGCCTAGCTTCACCCAAATTAGCCGAAGGAATAGTCCAGGGGTCCAGAATAGTAGTGGGAATGGGCTAGGTTCAGCAGTGCGATTTATTTGTTTTGGATAAAAATCATCGCTAACCTGAACACTCTAAGAGAGGTCCCAGGACCTGACCTTGAAAAATCACCGCTGACCTGACATCAACACCGAAAAGACCAAAATATTTCAGGACTATAGATTGTGACTGGATTTTTTTCAGGGACCATTTTCAGAGAATATGTTCATAGAAGTTTTGTTAAAGAAAAATAGACATCTTAGCAGTAACTTTTAATTTTTGCCCCAGTTTAAGATATGCTTTCAGAGGTTATTAAAAATTAATTCAAGTTTTTAGTGTTTAGGAAAATATTTTCAGTCTTGTTCAAGGTCAAATATTTTCAAAATCTTGTTCAAGGTCAAGTAAATTAGTCTCATTTGTTCAGCTGTGTCACAGGAATTAGGGCTGAATTTTATCAAAGTTTTAATCCTCGCTGCAGTCTTTAAAGAGTTCTTATGAATATAAAACACTTTACGTATTTTAGCAGATGTTTTTAAAAGTTCATCAGATATTAGCTCTTGAACCCAGCTCTACACGTTTTGGTGTGGTTAAGTGTAGAGTCTCTACTAATAGCTCAATTTTAGCCAAAATATAAAACAGTCATGTTTCGAACATAGTAAGAAAAGAAAATAATGTTCCTGAGTTCAAGGCCTTAGTTTACTGTTATCAACACTGTTATTAACTGATAAATTTCCCTGAAATTTAAACCCTTCTGTATTCCAGACCAAGTAAATTGACCAAATCATTAGCCAAACTCTGCTCTTGTCCTCTGCCTTGACTTTACTCGTACAAACTCTGCTATTATCCATCT
>WNGS01113482.1:20547-37881 GCA_020271785.1 Procambarus virginalis
AGTAGCTTAGGGCTATTTCTATCCTCCTCTACTTACTTTGTACTTACAAGTCCAATAACTACAAACCTACAAATCTAGTACAAGAATAAAATTTTACAATTGCAGATTCAAATTGTAAACACAGCATTTAAGTGTTACACTCCTGAGGCAAAGTGCTTGTGGCTGCTAAGTATTCTGTCATACCATTATCATACATGCAAACAATTTGATGTACTCACCTAATTGTGCTTGCGGGGGTTGAGCTTGTCTCTTTGTCCCGCCTCTCACCTGTCAATCAAGGGTGTACAGATTCCTGAGCCTACTGGGCTCTATCATATCTACATTTTAAACTGTGTATGGAGTCAGCCTCCACCACATCACTTCCTAGTGCATTCCATTTTTAACTACTCTGATACTGAAAAAATTCTTTCTAACGTCTCTGTGGCTCATCTGGGGACTAAGTTTCCACCTGTGTCCCCTTTGTCGTGTCCCACGTGCTGAAGAGTTTGTCTTTGTCCACCCTGTCATTCCCCTGAGAATTTTGTAGGTGGTTATCATGTCTCCCCTTACCCTTCTGTTTTCCAGGGACGTGAGGTTCAGATCCTTTAGCCTTTCTCGTAGCTCATTCCTTTCATTCCGGGACGAGCCTGATTGCATACCGCTGAATCTTCTATAACTTTGTCTTGGTTTAACTAGGTATGGACTCCAGGTATGGAACCAAAAATGTGGTTATTTTGAGGTAATCTTGAAGCTAGGCTAAGCCCCGAAATTTCTGATTTTGGGGCTTAGTATTCTTTGATTCTATTCTTAGAATCAAAATTCTTAGAACTATGCTTAGTATTCCTAGTTTTCTATAATAGAATGGAATTCTATTAGAATTCTAATAGAATTCTATTAGAATTCTAATAGTATTCTTTGCCTTCTTTATTCAGGCAGACTTTAGCGAAACATATGAAAGGCTGGGGTAGTAGTATGACAAGAAGTAAAAATTTCGAGTTAAATACATGAACAAAAATCGATGTAATGGAATATATTGCATGAGCAGCAAAGATTTAGAGAAGACAGCTAAATACTGATCACAAATTTCTATCTCTCTGCATTAAAAAATTTCGAAGGCACATTATACAATCAATTCTTTTTATATCTTTATTTAAAAATCATATTCCATCAAACATACATTTTTTATATTTAAAATTGTATATACGGAGTTTAAATTTCATTTAACAGGCCTCCTTTTTGTTACTCATCCCCCAGGAAGCAGTGCGTAGCAGCTGTCTAACTCCCAGGTACCTATTTACTGCTAGGTGAACAGGCCCATCAGGGTGAAAGAAACGCTGCCCATTTGTTTTCGCCTCTACCGGGAATCGAACCCGGAACCTCAGGACTACGAATCCCAAGCACTGTCCACTCAGCTGTCAGGATCCCTTGATAATCTTGATTCTTGTCTTTATTTGAAAGTTTTCTGACATACAACATCGACAAGAGTTATTTCCGAGGCTCTCTTCCCTATTCATCAACTGCCTCATTCAACAATATTCCCACACAGCTCTGATAGAGCAACAAACCCTCCACCCTGAAGACTGCACTCCGAATACTGGCGGCCTGCTCTACAAAGCTGTGTGGTAGACCTTTTTTTTAAGGTTCAAGGAGTTTCCTACTTGTCTCTGAGGATCAGCAAGCTTTGTACTTACTTTGTACCTTGAGAGAGAATTTATGTATTCCTTAGTAGTTCTCGAACTTTAGGAGAATTGAATGGGGAAATGATATAATGGGAGCTGGAGGAGGATCCCTAAGAGTAACTTAAAGGGATTGAATCTAAAAATTAAATAACAAAAT
Organism: Procambarus virginalis; assembly: GCA_020271785.1. Taxonomy (NCBI): domain Eukaryota; kingdom Metazoa; phylum Arthropoda; class Malacostraca; order Decapoda; family Cambaridae; genus Procambarus; species Procambarus virginalis. Next base: position 22,363 of record WNGS01113482.1, read on the forward strand.
TCGAAAACCGAGGAAGGAATATCGAGGTTTGCAGCAGGGGATGTGGTGAATGATGGAGGTTGCTGCTTATGACAATTCTCATATTAAAGGTGAACCACTCTCATAAGATGTGGACCATGACCAGGTGACTTGTGAGGCATTTAAGCAACAGACAGGTGCCAGCAGGAGGTATTGCATTTATTTTTCTCTTGCTTCTGAGGATACTGGTGGAAACACTGGTGTCCAGAGTCTCACATGGTCTCTACTGCTGTTCGGCTAGAGCGCTGAGGTATTCATTGTTACCTTCGAGTTGGTGAGTTACAAAATAATGATAACGACCAAATTAATAACTCCCGCAAACAATTTTTTAATGCAACTATATCTTGATATGCATCATGTACATAAAATCATACACCATTAGATTCGCGGTCTTGTGCCCTAATGTTACCTCTGCATATTTTGTGACATTCTGAGTGAATGTTTACAGGTTAGTGGAGGCGACAGGGTTGTCAACAATGCCGGAGACGGTGGTGGTGGCCGTGGGCGGGAGGGCGGGGGTGAGGGAGGTCCTCCTCCACCACAGTCTCCGCAACACCCTCCACGCCCTCTACCTCGCCCTCCACCACCACACCTTCCTCACCCCTCCACTACACTCAGCCTTACGCCTCGGGAAGCCCCACATGCAGGAAGGTTAGTACATGAAAGTTTTAATTTACTTCATTTACTACTTTTATTGATATTAAAACGTTAATTATTATTTAGCGACTTTGGTGTAAGGAAGTTATCATGCATGACATCAACAATTCTTCTTCTCAAAACAGAAGATGAATGTTAATTTTATTGGAATGGTTTATAGCATCCTGCACGAGCCTTAGCTGTTCTGTTGCGGCATTTGTTTTGCTAAATTCAGTTAATATTTTGAGTTCCTGAAATTTCCAACAAATTTACATGGTAGATTCTGCAAGGTGGATGTACTCTCAGAGTGATTGTAAAAATCTATACTATAAGAGAGAATGTCTGTCTGTTTGTTTATATGTGTCTGTTTGTCTGTCTGCCTGTCGAAAGTTGGAAGACAGACGCTTGGGCCTAGCTTCACCCAAATTAGCCGAAGGAATAGTCCAGGGGTCCAGAATAGTAGTGGGAATGGCAGGTCAGCAGTGATTTTTTGTTTTGGATAAAAATCATCGCTAACCTGAACACTCTAAGAGAGGTCCCAGGACCTGACCTTGAAAAATCACCGCTGACCTGACATCAGCACCGAAAGACCAAAATATTTTCAGACTATAGATTGTGACTGGATTTTTTTCAGGGACCATTTTCAGAGAATATGTTCATAGAAGTTTTGTTAAAGAAAATAGACATCTTAGCAGTAACTTTTAATTTTTGCCCCAGTTTAAGATATGCTTTCAGAGGTTATTAAAAATTAATTCAAGTTTTAGTTTTAGGAAAATATTTTCAGTCTTGTTCAAGGTCAAATATTTTCAAAATCTTGTTCAAGGTCAAGTAAATTAGTCTCATTTGTTCAGCTGTGTCACAGGAATTAGGGCTGAATTTTATCAAAGTTTTAATCCTCGCTGCAGTCTTTAAAGAGTTCTTATGAATATAAAACACTTTACGTATTTTAGCAGATGTTTTTAAAAGTTCATCAGATATTAGCTCTTGAACCCAGCTCTACACGTTTTGGTGTGGTTAAGTGTAGAGTCTCTACTAATAGCTCAATTTTAGCCAAATATAAAACAGTCATGTTTCGAACATAGTAAGAAAAGAAAATAATGTTCCTGAGTTCAAGGCCTTAGTTTACTGTTATCAACACTGTTATTAACTGGTCAATTTCCCTGAAATTTAAACCCGCTGTATTCCGGACAAAGTAAAATTGACCAAATCAATTACCAAACTCTGGCTCTTGTCCTCTGCCTTACTTTACTCGTACAACTCTGCTATTATCCCATCTATTTCCTTAATATTTACAACGTAGATGTAAAATATTCTGATGTAAAAAATATGATCAAGGCAGTTACCGAACTCCTGCACCTGTTCCCCGCCTTACTTCATTCGTTCAACTTCTTTACTATCTGTCAAATCCCCTAAAATTTAAACCCGCTGTATTTCAGATGTAGTTAAATACAGCAATTTAGTTACCGAGCTCCAGCTCATGTCTCTCGCCTTACTTACTTATGTAACTTCGTTAGTATCCAATCAATTTCCCCAAGAGTTATGACCACTATATTTCGTACATAGTAAAATAAATCACCTCCATTTACCGAGCTCCAACTCCTGTCCCCCACCTTAGTTCATTTAACTTAGTATTTCAGATCAAGACCCGCTCCATTCTATCACCTTATGAAAGTAAGCATACCTGCTCCTTCTGTACTCTTCTTCACTTAACTGTGTTAATAATCACACAGTCATAACACACCTTATCTCCCCCATCTCTCCCTCGCTCCATGCCCCAACATCCGTCTGCTCACTTATCTCCCTCTTACCCTCAGCTCCTCCTTCCCCCCCCCTCACCCCCCATATCTCTCCCCTCCACAATTTACTCCTTCCATACCTCCATTTCCCCCCCCCCCCACCTCCCTCTGTCTTCTCTCTTATCTCTCTCTCACTCCTCACCTTCTCCCTTCCTTTCCTCTCCCACCTCCCAACACCTTTATCCTCCCCCTCCCTCACCCCATACTCCCCCCCTCCCCCGCATCTCGCCCAGTCCCTAACTCCCCCTGCCCCAGTTTCTTTCACAACTCGGCACCCTCGAGAATTTGAAAAAAACAACTATTACTAATNCACATATGTGAAACTGAAGCAGAGGCGCCACTGTTGCACTACTTACTGGAATGTGAAGCTACTGAACCCCTGCGCATCAAACTCAACATTAATCCAACGACAGCAGCTGCATTAGATGCACATTCCACCACGACTACAATGATTAGAAAAGCCGTTGAGAATGGGACTCATTAGTGAGCATTCTGCATCTACATCCACCACCAAGATAATGTTAATAAAACAAGATTAAAACCAGTGCACTAAAACAGAAGCAATAAATAAACAGGAAAAAGAGAAATCCCCTCCCCATTTTAAACTTAGACCCAAATATCACAGGAAAAAGGTTATCATGTATAACCAAACTCAATTACGGGCTCACCACAGCTCGTGCTACATGGACACTTCGTCCTGAATAGCTAAATCTTTAACAACAACAACAACAACAACTTTCCCATCACCATAAATATAATGATAAAAGTAAGTATTACTACACTGATATATATACACAAGTGTCGCTCTCATAGGACACTAACGCTCCTCGATGCTCATGCGATGCAGTCTTGTCAACTTCCGTGTTTCCTCAACACACAGTACCGTCCTCAACCAGTACTGGGAAACACCAACGAGTCTACCCTAGCCATGGACCAGCCGATATACAGTCACTAGGTGCTCCTTATGAACGCCCGCAATCACTCTCCAGACTGGTGCTGGAGAGACATCAGCCTCGCGCTGCTGGGCCTTTTCACGAACAAATACAGGGTTTGTATTTGTTCGCTCCTGCCAGGGGTTTGCTACAAGGGTAGCAAACCCCTGGCAGGAGCTTCTTGTAACTAGCTAGTTACACACACCTCCGTAGCACCTTACTGTCAGTCGTCTCTTCCTCTAGCCAGTCCCGGGATACACCGAATTCTGTCACTGCCACTTCACAGGCAGACAGCAGACACTACACAGTTCCTCTTCGGTGGCGGCTCACTGCTTCCGTAAAGCAGAATGGAGTAAAGAGATATATGCTGCCCTGGGTAGACTGACTGTCCTCGTACCACAGCAGCCCTATGTAATACCGTAATACCACTTACGGACTCTGACATAAACATACAACTCCTCCACAATAGATGGCGCTGATTTTCTAGGCGCCACCTCACCAAAGGTCAGCAACAGCTACCTCTCGAGCTGACCAGGACAGGAATCTAGCGCCTCTTGCTGGTATCTTCCTGCCACCGCTAGATGGCGTCGTCTATTTTGTGGGGGGGTTTCGGGAGCAGACTCACAGATGGCATTGACGTTGCTGCTCCATGCTCCGTCAATGAAGACTGGTTCGTAACAGTGTGGTATACTACGTTCCTGTGCTTTGCTTAGAATATTTTTAATAAGTAAAAATTTTGAATGCACATCGAAATTCCTTTTTACTTTACCTATCGCTGGGTTAACGCTCCAAGACCGGCCCACCCCCTATGCCCAAGACTTGCCAATCTATTTACCCAAAAAATTTCTTAGGCAATTAAAATCAGCTTTTCGAAAATCTGACACTTTAACAGAATTTTCTCCTACAGATCTATTCCATTCTATGCTAAATCTGATTTCTGTGTGGTCACTGTTCTCTAGCTCACTCCCTATTTCGATGTCATTAATTTGTGTTTCCCTGTTAGTTAACACTATATCTTAAATATTATTTTCCCACGTTTGTTTCTTAATGTGTTGGCTAAGAAAACAATCGTCAATTATTCTAGAAATTCTTCTGCTTCATTATTCCCTGTTCTGTTAAGCCAATTTATTAAAGTCACTAAATTAAAATAAATCTAAATTAAAATTAAATTTATTAAAACCACTAAAATTAAAGTCGCCCATAACACAAATACTGCTAGACTTAGATGCTCCAGATATTTCATCCAATAGGTGCTTTGCTTCCATCATGTCTCAGTTTGGTATATAACTTCACCTGTATATAACTCCTATTATAAGATTATTTGTTTTTCGTTTAATTCTATCCAAATAGTTTCTGTGTGTGGCTCAGTTTTGATTCCCTCTTTGACACTACATTTCAAATTTTCCCTAACATATATATGGCTACTCCCCCTCCTCGTCTAATATATCGATCTGTGTGGAATAGTTTTAATCCATTTATTTATTATTCAGCTAATAGTTTTGTATTTTCTACATTCATCCACGTTTCGGTAAGTGCAATAAAATCTATTTTTTTTCTGTGCAGACAAGAGCATTTAAATTGTTTATTTTGCTTCGTAGACTTCTACTGTTAGTGTAACAAACCCTAAGTGAATTGTTATTTTGAGGCCCTTTTCGTTCCCTGATCATTTGCCAATTTGTTTCCCCAACAAACATGTACTTTTATTACCTCTTTTCTCCATATCAATTCCCATACCACTATCTGCTAACAGGTTTAACCCCAAACCCAACCAAATGCGTCCAACCACTGGTTCCAACGTGTTCGCAGCAATAACAACCCCAGCCCTCGATAGATGCACCCCCATCCCGTGCATACATTTCATTTCGTTCATAGAAGTGTTCCCAGTTATCTATGAAAGATATTGCTTTTCATTTGCAATATTTTTCCAGCCGGCAATTGACACCAAGTGCCCTCGACAACCATTCATTTTCAACTCCCTTTCTAGGAAGAATGCCGCATATGATCGGGATTCCTCCCTTGCTCCTAACTAAATCTATGGCTGTCTTAAACCTCTGTATAAGCTCCTCATGCCTAACTCGTCCAACATCATCTCTACCGGCACTAATACAAATAATGTGTTTGTTCCCATTTCCAGCCATAATATCATTCTTGTTGCCAACAATATTACTAATTCCAGCTCCCGGGATAGCAAACCCTTAACCTGTTACCCCTATCTCTGGCACAAAAGTTCTATCCAAATGCCTTACCTGGGAATCTCCTACAACCAAAATTCTCTTAGGTACTTCCCTTACTTTCTGAGCACTTTGAGGGACCTGTGCTTCGTTACTCTTCGTTGCTTTCCCTTTCGAACGAACTGCAGGCTTACCACAGCACTCGTCTCCCAACACGGCAAATGAGCTAGAAGTTCTAAGGACATCTGTAGGTGGTTTTGTCAGTCTTCTCAAGACCTCTGTCCTTTATGACTTTCCATGACGAGGTCTTATTAATACTGGTCTCTTCATTTGATTCCTCCTGAGGTTGTTTCAGATTTCGTGCCTCCTCCCGTAGGGAATCCAACTCTGTCCTCAGAGTTCCAACTAGATTCCGCAGTTCCTTCACTACACCTTCCATTATAGCTATGATAATATTACTACAATCGGAGCTCCAGCTCCATCCACTCTCACACTGTGACTGACACTGTGAAATGAAAGCAAATTTGTTAAACATGAATGGCCGTTTGTAAAACCATGTTGAGAATCATTTATTAATATATGTTTTTCAAGATGAAGACGTATTGTATTTGCAATTATCGATTCAAGTAACTTTCCCACACTAAACGTTAGGCTAATTGGCCGATAGTTTGACGCAGGTGATCTCTCTCCTTTCTTAAAAATTTTAACCACATTAGCAACCTTCCATGACTTTGGCACTCTGCCTGACTATAGATTTTTTTAAATATAGTAAACAGCGGCTTGCAAAGCTCCTCATTGCATTCTTTAAGCACCCTGGCAAACAATTCATCCGGCCTTGGGGATTTGTTTGGTTTTAGTTTTACTATTTGTTTAATAACATCCTCCCTGGTAACTGCAAAACTAGTCAACCTGTCCTCGTCTCCATCCACATAGACTTGTTCGGCTGAAGGCATATTGTTAAGTTCCTCTTTAGTAAATACAGACATAGAATATTTAATAAAAAATACTACTCATCTCATCGTCATTATACGTTATCTGACCCTTCTCTGTTTTTAATGGACCTATCCTTTCCCTGATCTTTGTTCGATATAACTGAAAAAAAACTTTAGGATTTGTCTTTGCTTAAGCTGCTATGCAAACTTCATAGTTACTTTTTGCCCTCCTTATCTCTTTATTAACATTTCTAACCAGTTGGACGAATTCTTATTCTAAACTGACTTCCCCATTCTTAATCGTTTTGTACCAAGCTCTCTTTTTACCTATAAGGTTCTTCAGATCCTTTGTTATCCATTTCGGGTCATTATTATTCGAGCTATTCAATTTGTATGGTATACTACGTAAGAAGACAGGTTGACTCGGTACGCTTTTCCCCTTTGTATTCTGGCGACCCCGACCAGCTTATGTTCATTCTGTATCTCTGTCAATTTGGGTGAAGGTAGGCCTAAGTCTCTGGCCTCTAGCTCTGAACAGACAGCAGACAATCAGTCATACAGATAAACAGAGATTCTCTATTACAGTATAGTTTAATTTACTATGCTGTTGAAATATTTCACATATACAGGTTCGAATCCTTATATCACGTTAAACTTTAAACGCTAGTTAGGACACTACAACAGACTGACTTGATAAGTTTTATCCCATGTGATGTCAACTATCATTCCATGTTCCAGGATGGTGTGGCTCAGGCATCATATAGAGGTGATGGCGGTAGTGATGGTGGTGAGCAGTACTCCCGCTGTCAGTGAGGAAGTGGGCGGACCCGTGGAGCAGGTGGGCGGACCCGTGGAGCAGGTGGGCGGACCCGTGGAGCAGGTGGGCGGACCGTGGAGCAGGTGGGCGGACCCGTGGAGCAGGGGCGGAGTGGAGCAGGTGGGCGTGATGGTGGAGCAGGTGGGCGTGATGGTGGAGCAGGTGGGCGTGATGGTGGGGCAGGTGGTAGAGCACCACCTCCCCGGCTGCCACCTGGTGATCATCACCACTACACGTCACTCTCACGTCACCTCCACCATACTCAGGTGAGATATAATACATCCACCCTTGAGTTAGTGTGCTGGTAGGGGGGGCGGGAGGGGGTTTTCTACCCCAGACGTGACCACACGTTTACTATGCTAACAGTATCTAAATATTTTATTCTGTCCTCCACGGACAAGGCTAGAGATCTATGAAACTTTTAAATCAGTGATTTATTGAACCTTGACAAGGTAAGATAGTTGCTGTAGAAATTAGTATGTAATAAGGACTTAACCACAAAAGTGATTAAGATGCTTTTACAAGCTCGAGGCCGCTAGAGCAATAGTAATATAAGGCAATATCTGCAGACACCTGAGTGTTGGAGGGGTGGCTGGTGTGGTAGTAGAGGCGGGGTCAGTGGCCTCCCAGGACCACCTGGACCAGGACCACCTGGCCCAGGACCACCTGGCCCAGGACCACCTGGCCCAGGACCACCTGCCCAGGACCACCTGGCCCAGCACCACCTGGCCCAGGACCACCTGGCCCAGGACCACCTGGCCCAGGACCACCTGGACCAGGACCACCTGGCCCAGGACCACCTGGCCAGGACCACCTGGCCCAGGACCACCTGGACCAGGACCACCTGTCCAGGACCACCTGGCCCAGGACCACCTGGCCCAGGACCGCCTGGCCCAGACCACCTGGCCCAGCACCACCTGGCCCAGGACCACCTGGCCCAGGACCACCTGGCCCAGGACCACCTGGACCAGGACCACCTGGCCCAGGACCGCCTGGCCCAGGACCACCTGGCCCAGCACCACCTGGCCCAGGACCACCTGGCCCAGACCACCTCTCCAGCACCTGTGGGGAGACGCCACGACCACCTGCCGGGGACTCATCCTCGACCTCACCTCCACCAATGATACCGAGGTCGTCCTCAGGTAATATCTATGTTATTATGAAAAGGGTGACCAAAAACATTACAAACAGATCGCAGACATTTCTACGAAATATGTCATTGTTAGTCGCTGTTTCCATACTAAGGTCTGTCACACAGTGTTACCAGAGTCAGGTCTGTCACACAGTGTTACCAGAGCCAGGTCTGTCACACAGTGTTACCAGAGCCAGGTCTGTCACACAGTGTTACCAGAGTCAGGTCTGTCACACAGTGTTACCAGAGCCAGGTCTGTCACACAGTGTTACCAGAGCCAGGTCTGTCACACAGTGTTACCAGAGTCAGGTCTGTCACACAGTGTTACCAGAGTCAGGTCTGTCACACAGTGTTACCAGAGTCAGGTCTGTCACACAGTGTTACCAGAGTCAGGTCTGTCACACAGTGTTACCAGAGCCAGATCTGTCACACAATGTTACCAGAATTAGATAGAAAGAGATAATAGATGGATGAATAGAAGGATAGATAGATGGAAATATAGATGAATAGATAGATGGATACATGTATGGATAGATGGATGGAATGAAATATAGATGGATTAATAGAGAGATGGATGGAATGAAATATAGATGGATTAATAGAGAGATGGATGGATACATATATAGGTAGATTGACAGATAAATGGCTGGATGGATGAATAGTTGGGTGCATAATAAAGAGACGGATTAATTGATAGATGATGATGTATATAAATTAATTAATTGATAGATGAAAATATGGATGGATATCAAGGTGGATAGATGGAATTATCAGGAGAAATTGCCATGCTATTGCGACTATATAACACTTGGAAGGGATCAGAAGAAAGATTTGGGATGGGACGGGGCCAGGAATGGTGCCCAACCACTTGGACGGTCGGGGACTGAACGCCGACCTGCATGAAGCAAGACACTCGCTCTACCGTCCAGCCAAAGTGGTTGGAATGGGTGGATAGATGGATGCACAGATGGATTGATTGAAAATAGATGGACTGATATATGGATAGAGGGACAGACATATGAATGAATAGATAGAAGGATGGATATATGGTTAGATGGATGGATATATGGTTAGACGGAAAAATAGATAGATAGATATATGGATATTTGATATGATATGGTAGATGAATGGGTTGATGAATAGATAGATCGAATAGATGGATGGATATATAGGTACATGGATGGGTTGAGGAATAAATAAATGAATACATAGAGGGAATAGATGAATGGCTAGAATAATAGATGGATACATAGATGGAAGGATAGATGAATATATATATATATATATATATATATATATATATATATATATATATATATATATATATATATATATATATATATATATATATATATATATATTATATGTGTGTGTGTGTATACATGGCCAGATGGAAGGGTAGATAGATGACCGGATAGATAGATAGAAGGACGGTGTCAACGGGGAAAGAAGAAGAGCAGAGCCTCGTCAAGCTCCATCAATGACACTCCATCACTTTTCTCTTTACTGTCGGCTCTGTACTCACTCTCCCTCGTGATGAAGTGGCGCTTAATCCCTGTGTACACCAGCCCCAAACCACGGGACCTCGCAGCACCTCGGGGGACTCACTAGGCTACTTTGTCCCCAGGGAACAGGCGGTAGCCCCAGTAGAAGCATAAACATTCAACAACGGTATAACCGTCCCCAGGTATATGATTTTGTGGCTTTTTTATTGTAAAACATATAAATACAATAAGAAGGGCAAACCCGTTTGAGCATCCACAAAACAAAAATCCCATACACAAGGTACATGCAACATCGTCGTGATATATAACAAGAACCAAACATGAAAATAAAAGACTACAGGTATGTTAACAGTGGACAAACTCAAACAAAATGGCAGAAGGCCCAGTATGACAAGACAGAGGTACAGGAAAAAAAACACAATACAGAAAACCACTGGGACACAAAGGTACCAGTTACAGCAAATACACGTGAGCCTAGAAAGAGGCACATACAGACGGGGAAAAATACAAAAAACGGCGCCGAAGCACTGGAATTTGACACTAAATGTGCCAGAGGCATGGACAATATAAAAACTTGGGAAATACATAGGCAGACACATAAATTACATAAAACTAAACACAGTATAAACACATGTACATGGGGTCAAACATCAAGATTAAAAGACAACAGTACAAAAAATAACAAGCAATGAAACATAAAGAAAAACTGATTTCTGTATTTATTTACATATACAAGAGTTCTTGTATTCTTGTACAACAATTAGCATGCATAGCGTTTCGGGAAAGTCCTTAATCCTATGTTCCGGGGAATACGACCCCGCCAAATCGTTTAAAAACCAGGTACCCATTTACTGTTGGGTTAAACAGAGATTCCAGTTAAGATTTACGCTCATTAAATCCTCTCCGGCCAGAATAAGAACCCAGGACAAAGCACTCGAGACACACACCTGGCGAGTGTCTTAAAACTATGCCACGGGGACTGAGATGTGTGTAAAATAGGTGCACGTGCAAAAACACAGACATACAGCACGGTCGGGACAAAAAAAACACAAACCCACTCACACCAATTAAAAAAATAATCCCCTCCATAGCTCAAATTCTTACCTATCCGGAAAGTCTGCCTGAGGATACTTAACACGATAGGCATCCCACAAAGCCCAATCCTCCTTTGATGGAGGGGGCCCCTCTCCCTCGTAAAACAGGGGTGACCCATAAACACCGGACCATCCCACACTGGGGCTACCACTATCTGGGCTGCCCCGACGGGGCCCCCCAGCACAGGTTCCAGTGACACTGAATCCACTTGGACCAAGTCCTTCTTCAGCACAATCACCAAATCACGGTCCATACCAGAACCCTCATCAGGAGCCACAACCCCCCATGCCGGGGAACTGGAACACGGGGAGTGGAGTGGGGAACAGAGGCAACCAAACCACCCACCACATCCACTACAGGGGCATCCATCACCACGCTTAGGCTTTGCAGGAACCTCAGTGCACCATAACTATCACTGTCGGCTGATGTCGAGTCGCCAAAGCCCACCATGTCCGCCCATGCGACATCTCGAGGGGTTGACAAACTGAGAGCCCTGCAAGAATGTTTCAACACCGGGCCCAAGTCGTCAAAATTGTCGTTTCCCCCAGACGGGCCACAACAGGACCCCTAGGAGCAACCCGTCTTCGCAAGTTCGTATAGTCAATATTGACTTATTAAATAAGTGCATAGGTGACATACTTAACATAATAGTTTCCCTTGAAAAGCTTCGTAGAAAACACAACCTTAGCTAACCTACTTAGTACGTTAAGATAAGAATCTTATTGCTTCGTAATTACAATTATTACCTAACCTATTCCTATAATAGGTTAAGTAACAATTGTAATACGAAGCTATAAGATGCTTATTTTAACATACTAAGTAGGTTAGGTAAGGTCGGTGTTTTCTATGAAGCTTTTCAAGGGAAACTATTATGTTAAGTATGTCACCTATGCACTTATTTAATAAGTCAATATTGATTATACGAATTTGCAAGGACGGGTTGCTAGGAGACTGTGCAAGACCACACACCGTATGGTCCCGCAAAACCGCAACCGCCTCAACCACCATGGGGCCCGGGCTCACACCACCAGAGACTGATTTGCGTGCACGTCCACAGGGATGCACACAGCACCAGGAAACGATTCGCCACAGACAGCCGATGACACAACAGCCAAAGGATGGGGGAGGACCACTCCCGCGGGAAGTTGGGGCAACACCACACCCACCATTCCCTCAATGCCCTTAAGGTCCACCAAGGGGGAGCAGCAGACCCCCATGCAAGCATTAAATACACTCACAGGATGTTCCGAGTCAGCAGTCGCATCCTATCCGGCAGCTCACATGCAGAGGCCTCTGGGACCTCCAATGGGTGGGAAGTCCTACTCACGAAATAGGTTCATCCCCTCCATAGACAAAGCACGGCAAACCGCAGCAACATGGTCGTGCAATCCGCACCTAAAATAGGTGTAAGGCTGTTGAGCATAGAAGCACCAAATACGACAGCCGAGGAGCTCCAAAGAAGGCCGAATATCAGCCGTCAAATGTATCACCAAGGTCAGCACCCTTTTCTGCACACCCTACAGCTAGCCAGAAAGTAGCATGCTTTCCTGGCGGAACAGAACCCAACCATACCTGCAAAAAAAAATCCTCTTGTTGAGATCTGCATCAAACTCGAACGGGGCACCGTGAACTCACGAAGGTAGGTGCTGTGCAGCGGTCAGAGATGACGACAGTCCCAGCTTCACCAGGCAGCGGCAAGGTGCGGTCCTCAACCTTCCTCACGTAGGACAGGCAGACATCAGTAGACAGGAACTTAACCACCGCCCAGTGGTCCGAGAGTCTCTTGATCCCGCATATGTCAGCAAGATCGACGTGAAGTACATCCAATAACGCCATCTCAATGTAAACCCAATCTGTCACAGCAGAGAACTCCAGTCCAGCAGAATCCACATGCTTAGTATTCGACAAAGGCAATGCTATCACTCCGGTCAACACCCCGGCCCTAGGGCACACACCTCACCACCAGCAAGCAGCTGAACACTGCACTCGTTGGGCAACAATTGGAGTGAAGGTGACACCACCTCACCCTCCGGTGGAGGAGCAGCGAACCCCATTTTGTGCAAGTGGTGAGGTATTTTTTCTGAAATGAGGTGATCAGTAGAATCCCAATCTTACAGTAGTGATCGGCTCCTTCAGAAATTGGGGTATTTGCAGGATTTTAGTAATTGGAGACCTATTTCCTTGTTAAATCGAGATTATAATATAATATCGAAACTGTTGGCGAACCGTCTAAGGATTGTTTTGGGTTGGATTGTGTCACTGGAACAGATTTGCAGAGTGCCAGGTCGTTCGATTGTGAGTTGTAATAATATCGTGAGGGAGGTAGTGTTTCACGTAAGTGTGAATAGTATTGAATCTTCCATGATAAATTTAGATAGGTCTAAGGCCTTTGATGGAGTTGATCTTGAGTTTATTTACCAGTTTCTGCATCGGGTGGGTGTATCTGAGGGTGTTATTTCCTGGGTGAGAAAGTCTGTATCCTGAGTGTAGTAATAGTGTTTGTGTCAACGGGTTACTGAGTACTCTCTTTTTGCCATTGAGTGACCGGTGATTCGACAGTTGGCCGTCAGGGGGTGCGCTTTTGCCCTCCATTTGCTCTGCTGGCTTACAGCCCTTAGAGTTGATGGTTGTGTGGTTGTTGCGAGGATTGTTTGGTGCCTTGCTGATTGATAAAGATTAAGCCACCCAAGAGGTGGCACGGCATAAATTGCCCGTATTGGTGCCTTGCTGGTGCGAGGTACAGTTTCTCCTGGTGGATACTACCATAGCTCCTGTAAAGCTGGACTACGTCGGTTGGCCTTGAATTTTTTTCCCCGGTGAAACATACATCTGTTGGTGAAACTCTTGTAAACGTGCTCCATGTCAAAATAGCAGATTTGGTTGACAACCAGCTTTTAGAAATTGGCGTGTGGTGGTGAAATTTAGCTGCCGAGTGTGTTTCAGGATTTCATCCATTGCTTTGAAGATCGCTCCTTCCTGCTGCCTGGAGGAGCAGGAACCGTGAAGGTGGTAACCTCAGTGTAATGACTACATACATGGCAGAGCGGGCCGGTCCATTTGAAATGCCAGATGGACGTTTGGTCTAACAATTTGTTCGTTATGGGAAAGACTCAGTATCAGATGGACAAGGTATCTACTGGATATGGTAAGTGGCTGTTTGCTGGCACCAGGACTCTTCTAATGTCCCTTGACCAGAATGTGCCCACTTCAGTAATGCTGATGAGGTTTATCTCCTCACTGCTTGTATTCGGGCCAACCCCGCACGTTTATTCGGTGTGGGTTGCCGGGTCACATGGCTATGGCTTGTTTGGTAAGTACAGCAGACCGAGCGATCATTTTCCATGAGGTTGATTTTCCCCTTTTCGAGGCCACGGAAGCTCCTGAGGGAGTGTTGGATGGTGGTGGAATCCTTACTACAAGCCATCCGGCTTCTGGACCTGTGGTGTGAGGATGTTCTGGGTGCGGGTGAGGGGGGAGGTATTGTGCCCTGAGGATCCGGGGGTCGCTGGTACGTCAGAGAGTCTGGTTGGGGATGCACCTGCCAGGATATGTGTTCAGCTTTGTGTTTCCATGGCATTTTCCATTTACCGATTTCCGTGGAGGTGGAGGAGGCTCCCCCCGGGGGATTTCCCTTTTACTTTGGCATGTAAGTCTGGTGACGCAGCTCTACCTGTTGTACCTATAAGGGTGTTCTTCATCCCTCTTTTGGGTTGGCACTTCCAACTGGACCCTCTTCTATAGAGTGTGTGTGTCCCTCTCGATGCATACATGATTCGTCTCTTCCGGCTGCACTGGTGCCTGAGCAGAAACGACGGAAGAAAACTGCCAGGTTATGGTCCCATGGATGTGAGGACCCTGTGGAGAAGATGGAGTATGAGCTGGGTGTGGGTATGCGACAGCGGTTTTTCTCTTAACAGGGGATGAGGTTGCTCCCTCTCCGGTACCTGCCTGTGGGCCTCATGTGTGGGTAGGCCGCGGTGGGGGTCATTGAGCCTGATGCCATTTGTCCCAATGGAAATGATTTGCATCTGGTGTGAAGGGGGGGGGGGGACTCTCGCCCCATTATGTTTTTGTCTTGTGTTGGACATACGGCCTTCCTCACTGTTTCTGTTGGACAATGTTACCATTGCGATGTGTATTCTTTTCCTGTGTCTGTGCTTTAGTGGACCCCTTTGTGTTTTGTGCACTTTTTTTGTGTATAATGTTGCATGGCTCAGAGGTGTCTCCCTTTCTTGCTTGTGTATGAATTGTGTGTTTGGTATCGTTTTTCTTTCTTTGGGAATGTTGTTCATTCTGGTCATGTTTATGCTTATTTCCTCTGAACTTGTTCAGATTTATGTGTTTATGTGTTATGTTTTTTTATGCAGTGTGTTTGTTAACGTAGGCTTTCCCGTATTGTGAATTTTTGTGTTTATTGTAATTATTTCCTTTAATGTCTTTGGGTTGTAACGGCCTCCGAATGTGAGGTCCCTTGTGTGTTTTTTT
>WNGS01113483.1:0-16818 GCA_020271785.1 Procambarus virginalis
TGACAAGTGAACAGTGAAAAGATTGAAAAAAAATAATAAAAACTAAATGGGTAGAACACCTGGAGAGAATTATATAATATCACACAGACAGTATTGTTTTTGATCTGGAAGATCCTGTGTATCGAATTTACTCAGTTTCTATGATTGAGCCACAGAGATTTATTTATTTATTTATTTATTTATTCATATACAAGAAGGTACATTGGGAATGAGAGAATACATAATATTGTAATTACAATCTTGTAAAGCCACTAGTATACGCAGCGTTTTGGGCAGGTTCTTAATCTAAGAAAATTTTGAGTAGGTAAATACTTGCAAAATTTATATATATATATATATATATATATATATATATATATATATATATATATATATATATATATATATATATATATATATATATATATATATATATAAAAGGATAACAGTTACATGGCAAGAAAAAAAAGATGAGAGAAAATTGTAGGTACAGCATATTAACCCTTCAATTGCGCATCGCATCATATGATGCTTTGACCGATGTGACGGTGTTCCCCCCCTTCTAATTCTCCCACGCCTGCTGTAAGAGTCATGTCCACTATTCCTGAGCGTTCTCTACCTTGCAGGCATCAGTTGAACATATGTGGGAGAGAGTAGTATTCTCGATGAGCCGAGAAATACGTGAAAGAAGAATATTTTGGCCTGTGGGATAGGCCCTTTAGGAAGCCAAAATGGCGCTGGCGAGTCTGTTCTCCCGCCAAAACTGTGTGACGTCAGCGTCGCCAGATTGGTCACCGTCAGCGACGTGGCACTGGGAGCCAATGAAAACCTACTTTGGAAAATGTGACGTCACATAGGCAGGGGGAGTCCAGCCGTAGTGGCGCTTTCGCGCCATCAGTCTCACACGACACGTCCGAGAGGCAGGACGTGCGACCGGTCATCCTGTCTGAGTGACGGATTACCGAGCTCCGGTGGATAATAAGCGTCTCCTGTTGTTAGCGCGCACTCTGTGAGGTCTTCCTGCAACCCAGATGTGGCTCAGATAAGGAATTGACAGAATATTGAGCAACAAGTGCTCAGGGACAGGTGCGTTGCAAGAAGTGGGCCGGGCACTGACGCGTGCAACGTACTTGACGGTTCACCAGAATAGGAGACAGTTTAGTGGCTGGGCCATTGTGCCGTGAGTGAACCGGGTTGACCGCCTTGTCAACCAGGTTGAACGTGTGATCGACGATCCTGTCAAGTTTGACAGTAACCCTACCTACGTGGAACCCTACGAGTCAGCAGTTGGATGCAAGCACGTCGAAAGTCTTCCCAAATACCTAGTGACATACCTAGACGACGAGGGAATTGACAGTGTAGTGAGCTTCAAGTGCTCTGAAGTTGGGTGCTGTGCGTGTGGAGCTTAAGCAGTATCGTCTGGGACGGCTGATAACTTCACAGTGACTTCGTAGTGGTGAGAGGCAGTTCCTCTGGGAGTACAGTGACAAGGGACTAATTGGGAAACGTACGACGACCGCCGAGACGTAGGCTGGCTGCCGTAGTTGGGAGGAAAGTTGAGGCCAGGAGACCGACTTCAACCCTGCAACGAACTGGAGGAGAAGCACGGACCTGCAGTGTACAGAAAGCGGCGAGACGCGAAAATCCTAAGGCGTTGGCTTGTGTTTCTGGAGGGTGTACGAGGCGAGAGCCTGGACCAGGAGCTACAACCCAACCGTCATCCTAGGATAGGTGAAGTAGGTGTTTACAGTTACCCTCCCATTTCCCCTTTAGTTAGCTATAGATACTTGTCAGAATATTTTATATGTCGTGAGCAAGTCTCACCTGAGTCTAAGTCACAGAGAGCACAGTGTGTGGTGAGGCTACCCAGAGCGCTCACAGTATCAGTTTACATATATATCTATGTGTGGGTGTGTGCAAGCACCAGGATTCATTAAGGAATTTACTGTGACTATAATTCATTTCCTGTGATTATTATTATTATATATATTAGTAGTAAACCAGATGTGGTGTTAGGCTATGAGCCTAGAATTTATATATATATATATATGCCTGTGTTTTGATCCAGATTTATCAATGTATATGCCTGTGTACGAAATAATATCATATACGTGAAGTGATTGCCAATGATATCTTTAAGAGGAAGTATATATTTAAAGAACAGTGCAGCGATCACGTGAGCGCATTCACAGTAAATATTATTAAGAATAGAGTAATCTTTTGGTACGGTGAAAAGTCACTGTGAGTGCAGTGTGAATAAGATATTGATCGTGAGGCCAGTGAAATCATAAGTATGCCATGTGAATATTAAATACAGTATTTGCGAAAAGTTAAATAAACGGGGATCGTGACAGAATTAGAAAACAAGTACTAGTCTTTTCTCACGGTCGCGAGGGCCCCGATCAGCTGATATCTGTCAGGTGATGCGAGGGGCTGCCGGATGTTGCCATATCGGTGCGCCCAGATTATTTTGCTGCGGATTGAGCAGCTATTATACAATGATCCTGATATGTTTTTTGATGCATATATATTTCTTGTTGTCTTTTAAGTAAAATACCAAAACTCTTTGGTGTTTGATATCATCCCCTCCATTGATCTTGTGACTGTGTAAGGAAGTAAGACAGAGTGACAGAAATAATTACTTGCCTGAGACCATACTATTTGAAATTGCTCTTACCACAATTACCACAATTACACCTCACCACTGCTGTGTTACTGGACACCTAAAAACACCAGTTGGCGACCTTGAAGGCTGTGTGATAGTTCTGTGCCGGGGCGGGCCACAGATTCAGGGAATAATCTGTCTCCACTCATTTCACAACTTAAGGCCGGTTGTGAAATCGACTGGGGGTACTCTCCTGGGCGTGCAGTGGAGCCTAGAGGATCGAGGGAAGACCCGTAGAACGACGGTGAGTAAGGGTTATTGTCAGAGCAACCACCTCGAGAGGAGATCCAGTCTACCGTTGCTTTAACCCAAACACAAGAACCGTGAAAACCCCGACATTGGCGACCTTGCCAGGATAACGAGCAAGATCAAGGTTGTAATTGTGGTATTAGATATCAGGCCTAAGTTTTCACTCACAGTCACAAGATGGAGGATGATAAAGTAGCCAGTTTTATCGACACGAGAGACGAGCAAGTACTGGAGGAGTGCACCAGGGCACAGCTGCAAACGATCGCCGACCACTTTGGGATCAAGTTGAGAGCTTCCAAAGTGGGAGAAAGAAGACTTGAGATCATGGCACAGCTCAAGGCACGTGATGAAGCCTTCGGAGAGGAACGGCCACAGACACCTGCCAGTGTGGGAGAGAATTTGAGTATCGGGGGCAGCAGCCGGGGATCCAGTGGCAGCAGGCGCAGTGTCAAGCTGGAAATAATGAGGCTGCAGCTGGAAGCACAGCAGCGCAGGGAAGAAAGAGAAGCACAGCTGAAGCGCGAGGAAGCAGAAAGAGAAGCACAGCTGAAGCGCGAGGAAGCAGAAAGAGAGGCACAGCTGAGGCGTGAGGAAGCAGAGAGAGAAGCACAGCAGCGCAGAGAAGAAAGAGAGGCACATCTGAAGCGCGAGGAAGCAGAAAGAGAAGCACAGCAGCGCAGAGAAGAACGAGAGGCACAGCTGCAACGAGAGGAGCGCGAAATAGATGCTAGGACGAAGCTGCAGGAGGTTGAAGCGAACAAGGAGATTGAGCTGAAGCGAGCTGAGCTAGGACTAGTTCCACCTGCCCCACCACAACAGCAGGAAGACCGCCGAGTAAGAGAGAGGGATTTGCCCGTCTTCATGCCTAATGAGGCTGAAGGTTTCTTCGAGCATTTCGAAAGGGTCGCTACGTTGAAGAAGTGGCCGAGGGCAGAGTGGGCGGAGCTAGTTCAGGGAAGGCTCACTGGTGAAGCTCGTGAAGCTTACAATATGCTCGATCTCCAGGAATGTACCAACTATGATGCAGTAAAACGGGCCGTGCTCCATTCGTTCAAGCTGACACCGGAGTGCTATAGAAAGAGGTTTAGAGAATGTACCCGATCGCCAGGAAAATCGTATGCGGAGACGGCGAGGGACATGGAAAGGAAATTCTTGAATTGGCTGGAGTCAGAAGGAGCAAGATCGGCTGAAGACATCAAGGGGCTGATGGTCATGGAAAAGTTCATGTCCGTGCTCTCTCCCGAGATTAGGGTGAGAGTAAAGGAGGCGGACATCAAGGACCTGAGAGGCGCGGCCGATCGAGCAGACATGCTAGAAGAAGCTTTACGTCCATGTCGAGAGGGACAGCACCGACCACCCGTATTCTCTAGTTATGGGAGAAGTAATAGAAGGTCGGACGGATGGAGGACAGGACCGAGTTCTCCCAGGTCCTACCCCTCGAATGGAGACAGCAGAGGACAGAAGAGTGCTGTGGAACTGCCGAAGAAGTCACCGACGGAGAGCTCAAGAGATCTTGTTATCGTTACGGCCGGAGAAGCTGAGCATGAGTCTTTGGAAGGCGCAAGAGAAGTCCGAGGAAGAAGAAGGATCCGCTGCTTCAACTGCGGGTTAATGGGACACATCGCACGCGAATGTAGACGTCCTAAGCAGCGGGGTTACGTTGCTTTTGTGCGGGTAGAGGACCAGTTAGCCGAAGGAGTGCGGGATGGACCCGTACTTAGGAAGGAAAAGGCTAACCCATTCGTGCGTGAGGGAACTGTAAGGGTGGGGGACGCAGACCCCATCCCGGTAATGATGCTAAGAGACACTGGGGCGGAATTTACCCTGGTGAGCAGAACCCTGTTCCCTGAGTGTCACGAGAATACCTGTGTAGGAGAGGCAAGTGTGACCACTGTGGGAGGCTCAGTGCAGATGCCCCTACACCTGGTAACCCTGAGTTCGGTTTATGGATGCCAAACCCTAGTAGTGGGTGTCTGTGCGACGATGCCCAAGATGGAGGCACAGGTCATCTTGGGAAATGACGCATGTGGAGGACGAGTCCTCCCGAACCTCGGGAAGGACGAGGAGTGCTTGGAGCACTTCGAGAAGAAAGGCGGAGTGATCGACGCCTGTGGGGACGAGAAAGGAATCGCCATGGAGGCGTTCCCTGTCTGTGCTGTAATTCCGAGGCAGTGCGACGGACGAGGAGGGCATGGATCTGATGAGGCCGACGAGGAGACGTCCGCCGACCTGGGAATTGATCACCTCGTTATGGAACCCGGAGAGCGAGTGGAGGGCGAAAGCAGCCCAGAAGGTGAGGTACAGGTGACCCTCACCAGTTCTCTCGGGGTGGACCGCACTAGGCTCGAGGAGCTGCAACAGGCAGAATCCCCCAAGTTGATTTGTAAGGTCAAAGGAGGACGTATTGGTCCCGAGAAAGCTACTCACTTTAACAGGCAAGAAGGCATGTTAATAAGACAGTGTAAACCTGTAAAGATGGAGGTCGGAAAAGCCTCTCCAAGTACGAGAGACCAAGTAGCGTTGCCAGCCGAGTGCAGAGCGGCAGTGTTGAATCCGTTGCACGCTGCTGACTCGGCGGGTTGCCTAAGGGGGACCACGATGCGACGTTCAACGTCGAGAGAAGTGGCTGGGCAACAACATCTTTTCTCTTGGGTGAGGAGGCCCAGGGAAAATCAGGCTGACAGTGGAAATATATTCCGGTCTGAATGTGTCAGACAAACAATGACGAGTTGGGGAGTGATGCAGATTCGGTCGTCGCCCTACCGATCGCAGTCGAAGAGGGCGGTCGGAAGACTCCACTCCACCTTGGAGACAGCTCTGGGAATGTTCGGCGTAGAGCAGGAAGATGAGTGGGAAGAGACAGCGGACCCTGTTTTGTTGGCCAATCGCAAAGCAGTGGCAGAACCGTTAAACTTCTCACAGTTCCAGCTGATGAACGGACGTGAGGTGTGGAGCCCTCGGTCCGTAATAGGTAAGCAGTGGACGCCAAGGATGACCTTGAAGACGGTCTGCAGGCACATGAGGAGTGTCACGCATTGGCGGCTGCAATACTGGCTGGAAGCCAAGATTTTCAGTGGAAAGGACCAAGTAGTCGCAGATGCTTAGTCCCGCTTACACTGACCAGACATGACTCTTATTTTAAGGGGAGGGGTATGTGACGGTGTTCCCCCCCTTCTAATTCTCCCACGCCTGCTGTAAGAGTCATGTCCACTATTCCTGAGCGTTCTCTACCTTGCAGGCATCAGTTGAACATATGTGGGAGAGAGTAGTATTCTCAATGAGCCGAGAAATTCGTGAAAGAAGAATATTTTGGCCTGTGGGATAGGCCCTTTAGGAAGCCAAAATGGCGCTGGCGAGTCTGTTCTCCCGCCAAAACTGTGTGACGTCAGCGTCGCCAGATTGGTCACCGTCAGCGACGTGGCACTGGGAGCCAATGAAAACCTACTTTGGAAAATGTGACGTCACATAGGCAGGGGGAGTCCAGCTGTAGCGGCGCTTTCGCGCCATCAGTCTCACACGATGCGTCCGAGAGGCAGGACGTGCGACCGGTCATCCTGTCTGAGTGATGGATTACCGAGCTCCGGTGGATATAAGCGTCTCCTGTTGTTAGCGCGCACTCTGTGAGGTCTTCCTGCAACCCAGATGTGGCTCAGATAAGGAATTGACAGAATATTGAGCAACAAGTGCTCAGGGACAGGTGCGTTGCAAGAAGTGGGCCGGGCACTGACGCGTGCAACGTCCTTGACGGTTCACCAGAATAGGAGACAGTTTAGTGGCTGGGCCATTCTGCCGTGAGCGAACCGGGTTGACCGCCTTGTCAACCAGGTTGAACGTGTGATCGACGATCCTGTCAAGTTTGACAGTAACCCTACCTACGTGGAACCCTACGAGTCAGCAGTTGGATGCAAGCACGTCGAAAGTCTTCCCAAATACCTAGTGACATACCTAGACGACGAGGGAATTGACAGTGTAGTGAGCTTCAAGTGCTCTGAAGTCGGGTGCTGTGCGTGTGGAGCTTAAGCAGTATCGTCTGGGACGGCTGATAACTTCACAGTGACTTCGTAGTGGTGAGAGGCAGTTCCTCTGGGAGTACAGTGACAAGGGACTAATTGGGAAACGTACGACGACCGCCGAGACGTAGGCTGGCTGCCGTAGTTGGGAGGAAAGTTGACGGCCAGGAGACCGACTTCAACCCTGCAACGAACTGGAGGAGAAGCACGGACCTGCAGTGTACAGAAAGCGGCGAGACGCGAAAATCCTAAGGCGTTGGCTTGTGTTTCTGGAGGGTGTACGAGGCGAGAGCCTGGACCAGGAGCTACAACCCAACTGTCATCCTAGGATAGGTGAAGTAGGTGTTTACAGTTACCCTCCCATTTCCCCTTTAGTTAGCTATAGATACTTGTCAGAATATTTTATATGTCGTGAGCAAGTCTCACCTGAGTCTAAGTCACAGAGAGCACAGTGTGTGGTGAGGCTACCCAGAGCGCTCACAGTATCAGTTTACATATATATCTATGTGTGGGTGTGTGCAAGCACCAGGATTCATTAAGGAATTTACTGTGACTATAATTCATTTCCTGTGATTATTATTATTATATATATTAGTAGTAAACCAGATGTGGTGTTAGGCTATGAGCCTAGAATTTATATATATATATGCCTGTGTTTTGATCCAGATTTATCAATGTATATGCCTGTGTACGGAATAATATCATATACGTGAAGTGATTGCCAATGATATCTTTAAGAGGAAAGTATATATTTAAAGAACAGTGCAGTGATCAAGTGAGCGCATTCACAGTAAATATTATTAAGAATAGAGTAATCTTTTGGTACGGTGAAAAGTCACTGTGAGTGCAGTGTGAATGAGATATTGATCGTGAGGCCAGTGAAATCATAAGTATGCCATGTGAATGTTAAATACAGTATTTGCGAAAAGTTAAATAAACGGGGATCGTGACAGAATTAGAAAACAAGTACTAGTCTTTTCTCACGGTCACGAGGGCCCCGATCAGCTGATATCTGTCAGGTGATGCAAGGGGCTGCCGGATGTTGCCATATCGGTGCGCCCAGATTATTTTGCTGCGGATTGAGCAGCTATTATACAATGATCCTGATATGTTTTTTGATGCATATATATTTCTTGTTGTCTTTTAAGTAAAATACCAAAACTCTTTGGTGTTTGATATCATCCCCTCCATTGATCTTGTGACTGTGTAAGGAAGTAAGACAGAGTGACAGAAATAATTACTTGCCTGAGACCATACTATTTGAAATTGCTCTTACCACAATTACCACAATTACACCTCACCACTGCTGTGTTACTGGACACCTAAAAACACCAGTTGGCGACCTTGAAGGCTGTGTGATAGTTCTGTGCCGGGGCGGGCCACAGATTCAGGGAATAATCTGTGTCTCCACTCATTTCACAACTTAAGCCCGGTTGTGAAATCGACTGGGGGTACTCTCCTGGGCGTGCAGTGGAGCCTAGAGGATCGAGGGAAGACCCATAGAACGATGGTGAGTAAGGGTTATTGTCAGAGCAACCACCTCGAGAAGAGATCCAGTCTACCGTTGCTTTAACCCAAACACAAGAACCGTGAAAACCCCGACACCGACTTGCAGAAAATTGTGCATCGCATCATATGATGCGTTGGAGTACTACGCAAGATTTAAACGGCCCGCCAATTCACGGGGTTCACCACACCTTCATCAGGGCTCTTGTAAACAGACACCATTTTTTAAAAAAATCGTGGGCCAAACTCCCGGGTGTTAGGGGCCTCAGTATCGAGTAAGCTACCAAGCCTGACGCACGCAGCATGAGCTCACAGCACTGCTGTTCAGCTTGTGACCACAGCATCGCCTAAAAATGCCATAATATACTTGTTCATGCTATTATGTAGCGATAATATTATTACAAAAGACCCCTGACTGTGATAAAACTGACCAGGGGTCTGATAATAAGAGGATTGTGATGATATTTAGCGCTGTGCTCCATGGAGGGAGGAGTAATGCTGTGGGAGGGAGGGTGGTGGCGTTGTTATCTGACTGTGTGTGGCTACCTTTTATTGACTGCACTCACCATACCAGCTTAGTGGTTCGCTATGGTGAACACAAATGTAGATACTTATATATAACGTGTGTATAGAGAGTATAAACAGCAAGAGTAGGAGGTTGGGAGCCGCCATTTTGGTGAGAGGAGCATCGTCTGCAGGAATTATCGTGTTGTTTACTGGTGACCACGATGGTCTTTGGGCACCATACCAGTTTACTTGTACAAGTTTGGTGAATAAAACCGGTAGATATTTATATATAATGTGTGTATATAGCGTAATAACACCACAAGCAGTATTGTTGGAGGAGAAATATTAGTGCGTCTGGCCTTGAGGGCGGCAGCCATCAGCTGACTGTCAAGTCCATCAGTGGCAGTGGCAGCCAGTGGCGGGCTGCCACTGCCTGCCACTGCCTGCCACTGCCACTCAGCATACCAACTTAGTGGTTCGTTATGGTGAACACGAATGTAGATACTTATATATAGCGTCTGTATGTAGTGAATAAAAGCAAAATCAGTATTGTGGGAGGAGAATGTGGGCGAGTCAGATGACTTGAGGGAGGGCGTGAGTGGCTAGCTGGTACACGGCGGTCACTCCTCGTTACTTTTTGACTCATAACAGCAACTTAGTGGTTCGTTATGGTGAACAAAACATGCAGATACTTATATATAACCTGTGTATATAGTGTAACAACCGACAAAGTATTTGTTCACTGTTTGATGAACATAATTGAATCAACAATAAGCACACCATATTTTTGAGTACAGCGATGATTCACCCATTTCATTATATAAATATATCACACTACACACTATTGAATAATATTACAGCAAAAAAACTACGAAAAATCAATCAGAGACATTGAAATAATTAGGCAATTATCTCTTTGTGGCAACTCCGGCCTGACAGCTGGCGATCAACAGACCGCCTGGGACGCATGCTGAGTGAGCGCCTGTTTTGTGCCAGACTTCCCTGCCCTATAGCGGCCAATATATTCAACTTACGATTTTTTTATTATTTTTCCCGTGATCAGTGAACACAAATTAACAGGTTAGGAAGAAATTTTTTTTTTTTTTGTATGCGCCTGTGGGTGTCAAATGGTATATAGCTATGCGCCATTTAAGGGTTAAAGCACTTAGGTAGCTAAGATTGATTGCAATGACAGCTTGAATGGTAGTTGACAAAAATTGGTAGGCACAATACAGCATATGGCTAGCACATAAAAGAAGACAGCAATGAACACAATGATAAGGTTGTTTGGGTAACAAGAATTAGGAGATTGGGTAACACTAGGTACAGAGCAAATTTAAAGCTCAATGTAGGAAACTAAGACGATGAAATTAAGTATTTTTTGGTTTTGCTTTTAAATTAGGCAAAAGTTTCACAGTTTTTCAATTCACTAGGGAGTGAGTTCCATAGACTAGGTCCTTTAATTTGCATAGAGTGTTTACACAGGTTAAGTTTGACCCTGGGGATATCAAAGAGATATTTATTTCTGGTGTGGTGATAATGGGTCCTATTACATCTGTCCAGAGAGAGTTTCAGAGCATGGTTTGCATTTAAGTACAAGGTTTTGTAAATGTAGTTGACACAAGAGAATGTGTGGAGGGAGTTAATATTTAGCAAGTTTAGGGATTTAAACAAGGGAGCTGAGTGTTGTCTGAAAGCAGAATTAGTTATTATTCTGATAGCAGATTTTTGCTGGGTGATGATGGGCTTAAGGTGGTTTGCAGTGGTAGACCCCCATGCACAGATACCATAATTAAGATAGGGGTAGATTAGTGCATAATATAGTGAGAGGAGAGCAGAGTTAGGAACATAATATCTGATTTTGGAGAGTATACCAACTGTCTTAGAGACTTTCTTAGTTATGTGTTGAATGTGGGTGCTGAAGTTAAGTCTCTTGTCTAGGAATAGGCCAAGAAACTTGCCATCATTTTTATTACTAATGTTAATGTTGTCTATCTGTAGCTGAATTGCATTTGATGATTTGCTTCCAAATAAGATGTAGTAAGTCTTTTCGATGTTTAATGTTAGTTTGTTAGTTGTCATCCATAAGTGGACTTTTTTTAATTCATTATTCACAACATTATTTAGTGTATGTGGGTTGAGGTCTGAATAGATAAGGGTAGTATCGTCAGCAAACAATATAGGTTTGAGAATATTAGAGACATTAGGCAGATCGTTTATATATATAAGAAATAGAAGAGGTCCTAAGATACTGCCCTGTGGCACTCCAACGGTAATTGGTAGAGTGGAAGAAGTTGTATCATTGATGGTTACATATTGGTGTCTGTCACTAAGATAGGATCGGATGTAGTCAAGGGCAAGGCCTCGGATTCCATAATGCTGGAGTTTAAGTAAGAGGTAGTTGTGATTAACAGTATCAAAGGCTTTTCTTAGGTCAATGAAGAGTCCAATCGGAAACTCATTTTTGTCAAGGGCTGAGTAGATTACGTCAAGGAGACTAATGATTGCATCGTTGGTGCTCTTTTGGGACCGGAAGCCAAACTGGCAGGGGCTGAGTATGTCGAATTTTACGAGGTAGGAATAGAGCTGTTTGTAAATAATTTTTTCAAATATTTTTGATAGAATGGGTAGATTTGATATTGGTCTATAATTTTTATGTCCGCCGGATTGCCTCCTTTATGGACTGGCGTTACTCTTGCTTTTTTGAGGATATCAGGGAAGGTGTGACACTCTATAGATTTGTTGAACAGTAGGGCTATGGGTGGGGCAAGGGCATGGGAGGCTCTCTTGTATACAATGGACGGAATTTCACTGGTGTTCCCTGCCTTGCTTTTTAGAGAGTGTATGATGGACACAACATCTGCCGGGCTGATTGGTGAAAGGAGAAGAGAGTTTGGATAGCTGCCTGAGAGATATGTGTTAATATGTGTCTGAGTCTGTGGGATTTTACTGGCAAGATTAGCACCAACCGATGAAAAGAAACTATTAAATTCATTTGCCATTTCTAAATCAGTTGACGGTATATCCCCATCCTTGTAGAGTTTTATTTGGTTATGTGAGTGTTGTTTAGTTCCTAGGATACTAGAGATGGTTTTCCAAGTGCTTTTCATGTTGCCTTTTGCTTCATTGAATCTATTCACATAATATGCAAGTTTTGCCTTTCTTATGATACTGGTAAGCATTGATGAGTACCTTTTAGCTACTTCCTTTGAAACTAGGCCAATCCTAAGTTTCTTTTCATATTCATGTTTCTTGTTGATTGAGTTGAGAATGCCACTTGTGAGCCATGGATTGTTTAATCTTTTGTCAGTTACTTGCTTGGTAAGAAGGGGACAATGAAGGTTGTAGAGGCTTAGAGTTTTGGAGAGGAAGAGGTTAGCTAATGAATTTATATCCTGGGTATTATTGAATTCAGAATCCCAGTTAATATTGTGAAGTGCATCTGTAAGATTGCCTAAAGCTGATTCACTGTGTAGCCTAAATGAAAGTTTCTTGCTTTTTGGTGGTGTTATGTCCATGTTCGCTATGAGAAAGGTAGGATAGTGGTCAGTTGTTCTGTTGTAGATTATACCAGATACAAGGGGAGCTGTTATGTTTGTCCATATGTGGTCCAAGGTAGTGGCTGATGTTTGAGTGACTCGGGTAGGTTTGGTGATTGTGGGGATTAGCATACAGGAGTTCATGCTGTTAAGGAAATAGTCAACTTGAGAGCAATTTTGTTGACCCAGGTCAATATTAAAGTCTCCTCCCAGAATGATGTGGTTTTTGTTGAGATTGTTGTTTATAATAAGATTCCTTAGGTTGTCTGAGAAAGAAGCTATGTTAGTATTGGGAAATCTATAGATGGCTCCAATAGTCAAAGAGGATTTAAGGGATTTAATTGTAAACTGAGCAAAAGTATATTCACAGTAGTCATCTCTGTCACTAATAACACTGTTGCAGATAAATGTATCTCGGTAATATATAGCTGTGCCACCACCTTTTTTATTAGGCCTACAGTTATGAATGGCTTTATAACCAGCTAAGTTGTAGAGTTGGGTATAGTCTTTATTTAGCCAAGTTTCTGTTAAAATAATGAACGATAAGTTAGTACCTAGTACTGTGAGTAATGCATTTAAATCGTCAAAATGTTTACCAAGTGATCTAACATTTTGGTTGTAAACTGATAAACAGGTGCTATTTTGGAGTTTGTTTTGTGCCTGGTGTGCTGTGAAATACTTGCAATAATGATGATCAATGTGCTGGTTGGTGTAGATATGAGACAGAAGATTTTGATCAGGATCAATATAAGTGTGCATAGAGATGCAGAGGGATCACGATACAAGATACACGATATAGGAAAACACAAGAATAAAAGCAAATACAATAAAATAGTAACAATTTAGAAGTAAAATAAAGATCCAATAGATAGCCAGGAAGGACACAGAAGTTAGATAAAATAAAAAACAAAAAATCAGTAGAGACTGACAATATAAATGTAAAATAAAAAATAATAAGAAAAATAATAATCATAAAGTAAAATGATCTTGAGGATAATTAGCTTAGTAATGGTTAATTAAAATCCTATAGTTGGAATGAACCTAAGAAAAACAAAGTGAGCTCAAATAGATAATTTCGAAAAAAAAGAAAACGAAAGATGACATGTATATCTAAGTAAATCTTGAATTTTACTCTAATATAAATCTAAGTGTAAAAATAAACAGGGTGAGAGTATATTCACGTGGAAGATTTTACTATGATACTGAGGTAGATGATATAAACAAGATTTTGTTTATATAGATAATATAGAAATATATAGATTTTAAAGGAAAAAGGTAGTTGGGTTGACTGCATCTATCTAGACATAAAAAAGGCTTTCGACACAGTTCCACATAAGAGGTTGTTCTGGAAACTAGAAAATTTTGGAGGGGTGACAGGTAAGCTTCTAACATGGATGAAAAATTTTCTGACTGATAGAAAAATGAGGGCAGTAATCAGAGGCAATCGGACTGGAGAAGTGTCACAAGTGGAGTACCACAGTACATGCACCAGAAATGTTCATTGTCTACATAAATGATCTACCAGTTGGAATACAGAATTATATAAACATGTTTG
Organism: Procambarus virginalis; assembly: GCA_020271785.1. Lineage (NCBI taxonomy): Eukaryota > Metazoa > Arthropoda > Malacostraca > Decapoda > Cambaridae > Procambarus > Procambarus virginalis. Next base: position 14,011 of record WNGS01113483.1, read on the forward strand.
CTGATGATGCTAAGATAATGGGATGGATAAGAAATTCAGATGATTGTCATGCCCTTCAAGAAGACCTGGACAAAATAAGTATATGGAGCACCACTTGGCAAATGGAATTTAATGTGAATAAATGCCATGTTATGGAATGTGGAATAGAACATAGATCCCACACAACCTATAAATTATGTGAGAAATCTTTATATAATTCTGATAAAGAAAGAGGTCTAGGGTTGATTCTAGATAGAAAACTATCACTTGAGGACCACATAAAGAATGTTGTGTGAGGAGCCTATGCCACGCTTTCTAACTTCAGAATTTCGTTTAAATACATGGATGGCGAAATACTAAAGAAATTGTTCACGAGTTTTGTTCGGCCAAGGCTAGAATATGCAGCGGTTGTGTGGTGCCCATATCTTAAGAAGCACATCAACAAACTGGAAAAGGTGCAAAGACATGCTACTATGTGGCTCCCAGAATTAAAGGGCAAGAGCTACGTGGAGAGGTCAGAGGCATTAAATATGCCAAAACTAGAAGACAACAAAAAGAGGTGATATGATCACTATGTACAAAATAGTAACAGGAATTGATAAAATCGATATGGAAGATTTCCCGAGACCTGGAACTTCAAGAACAAAAGGTCATAGATTTAAACTAACTAAACAAAGATGCCAAAGAAATATACAAAAATTTCCTTTCGCATACAGAGTGGTACACGGTTGGAACAAGTTAAGTGAGAAGGTGGTGGCGGCCAAGACCGTCAGTAGTTTCAAAGCATTATGTGACAGAGTGCTGGGTAGACGGGACACCACGAGCGTAGCTCTAATCCTGTAACTACACTTAGGTAATTACATATGGTGTCAGCAAGCTTACCGTCGAAACACACACAAACAGCCTGCCTATTATTCAAGGCCTTCTCTGAGTACTCTTTATTTTCTTCTCTGAGGCTATGGGTCTCTAATCTTGCACCAGAGGTGGTACCCCTTTTAAGTTTTTAACTACTGCACTGAGCACCTGATTTTGGCAAAGACTTCTTAGTGCAATTGTCAAGGACATAGTTCTGGTATTTTTTTGTTTATAAATATTCAGGTATAGTTAATGTCAAAATGTTTCAAAACTCAACAATTTATATTTCAAAACAAAAAAAGTAATGAAAACATTACAAAACATTAAAATATAGCCTAATTAATTTATTAATAAAATAGCACAACTCTCAGAATGCCTAAAGGTGCTTTGAGCAATGAAGTAGTTAATTTTATATATATATATTATATATATATATATATTTACCTTTGACTACTGCTTAGCGAAAATTTGATCTCTGTGAAAATTGGTCTCGTCATTGCTAGGAGATATTTTAAGACCATGATTTGCTGTGGATGGCACTGTAGTCTTCAAGTCATCAATCTAAAAATATAGGTAATCTTTTAAAATGTAAATTTTGTATAAAAAAAATGCAAAAATAAATTGCAAGAATAATATGAAGTTATTATACATTTTTTTTAATTATTTAAATATTTGTGAGACATTATTAAAAAATGTATGAAGTACAGATTCTCTAAGACCTGATATGTATCTGCTTATGTTCCACCACATTACATTCAGGGCTGAAGAGAAAACACAGCCAGTAAGGTAATGATCACTTAGGATGGACTGGGATGCTACATGTACTATGATTGGTGGGGGCTAAGCTGCGTGAGGCTAGGATGCCCAGCCTGTCTAGGCTGTGGGCTAGGCAACACTAGGAAATAGTCGAGTGCCTTACTTTTCCTGATATCCTTAAAAAAGCAAGAATGATGCCATTTTATAAAGGAGGCGAAAGTTTATAAAATTTTATAAAGTTGTCTCTTCAGAGGAGAGACTGAAGAGACAACTAATATATTAGTTGTCTCCCTCTGAAGAGACAACTAATACAACACCTATACCCCCTATTAGACTTTTTACAGGAACTTCTTCTCCACAGCTCATAAAACGGAGGAAAGGGTCCTGAAAGATATTGTTAATAGAAACGTTATCCCTACAGACAAAAATCAGAAGATACAATTGACGATTTACTATAAAACCAAGAAAACTGCCAACCTACTCATGAGAAACTCTCCAGACACAAAGCAGAACGCTTTGAAAGAGACCAATGTCGTCTATGCCTTCAAATGCCCCTTGGGGACTGTAAGCCCCAAAGAACTCAGTATATAGGCAAGACAACAACATCTCTTTCCAGGCGATTAACGATGCATAAGCAACAGGGCTCTATCAAGGAACATATAATCTCTTCCCACAACCAAACCATCACCAGAGAAATCTTAACAAACAACACAGAAATCATTGATAGATACAGCGACAGCAGGCGGCTTGACATCTGCGAGGCACTACACATCAAGAAGTCAACACCAGCAATCAACAGCCAATTAACGAACAACTATATTCTACCCACTTCAAGACTCTGCTCCAATATAGAAACATCAAGAAATATGGGCCAATAGGCCTTCTGCAGTTACAGATCTATTCTTCCCTTAGCTTATACCCATTGTTTCGTGTTCTGTGTTTGTTCTCACCTCACCCCAAACCATTGTAACATGTCACCTCACCCAAATGCAGGTATAAAAAAGAAAAGCTGTTTAAACTCTGTTCAGTGTGTTAACTAAAGTCTTTGAAAATGTAATAAGTTTTACGAAACGCGCTCAAGTGTCGCCTCAGACTAAGAAATAAAGAATGAATTTTGGAGAATTTTATTTTATATTATATGATTTTATAATTGATAACTATATTCTACCCACTTCAAGACTCTGCTCCAATATAGAAACATCAAGAAATATGGGCCAA
>WNGS01113488.1:0-16923 GCA_020271785.1 Procambarus virginalis
TTGAGGCTGAAACGAGCTGAGCTAGGACTAGTTTCCAACTGCCCACCACAACAGCAGGAAGACCGCCGAGTGAGAGAGAGGGATTTGCCCGTCTTCGTGCCTAATGAGGCTGAGGGCTTCTTCGAGCATTTCGAAAGGTCGCTACGTTGAAGAAGTGGCCGAGGGCAGAGTGGGCGGAGCTAGTTCAAGGAAGGCTCACTGGTGAAGCTCGTGAAGCTTATAATATGCTCGATCTCCAGGAATGTACCAACTACGATGCAGTAAAACGAGCCGTGCTCCATTCATTCAAGCTGACGCCGGAGTGCTATAGGAAAAGGTTTAGAGAATGTACCCGATCGCCAGAAAATCGTATGCGGAGACGGCGAGGGACATGGAAAGGAAATTCTTGAAATGGCTGGAGTCAGAAGGAGCAAGGTCGGCTGAACAGATCAAGAGGCTAATGGTCATGGAAAAATTCATGTCCGTGCTCTCTCCCGAGATTAGGGTGAGAGTAAAGGAAGCGGACATCAAGGACCCGAGAGCCGCAGCCGATCGAGCAGACATGCTAGAGGAAGCTTTACGTCCATGTCGAGAGGGACAGCACGATTGCCGCATTCTCCAGTTATGGGAGGAATAATAGAAGGTCGGACGGATGGAGGACAGGACCGAGTTCTCCCAGGTCCTACCCCTCGAATGGAGACAGCAGAGGACAGAAGAGTGCTGTGGAACCGCCGAAGAAGTCACCGAGGGAGAGCTCAAGAGATCTTGTTATCGTTACGGCCGGAGAAGCTGAGCATGAGTCTTTGGAAGGCGCAAGAGAAGTCCGCGGGAGGAGAAGGATCCGCTGTTTCAACTGCGGGTTAATAGGACACATGGCGCGCGAATGCAGACGTCCTAAGCAGCGGGGTTACGTTGCTTTTGTGCGGGTAGAGGACCAGTTAGCCGAAGGAGTGCGGGATGGACCCGTACTTAGGAAGAAGGAGGCTAACCCATTCGTGCGTGAGGGAACTGTAAGGATGGGGGACGCAGACCCCATTCCGGTAATGATGCTAAGAGATACTGGGGCGGAATTTACCCTGGTGAGCAGAACCCTTTTCCCTGAGTGTCACGACAATACCTGTGTAGGTGAGGCAAGTGTGACCACTGTGGGAGGCCCAGTGCAGATGCCCCTACACCGGGTAACCCTGAGTTCGGTTTATGGATGCCAAACCCTAGTAGTGGGGGTCTGTGCGACAATGCCCACGAGGGAAGCACAGGTCATTTTGGGAAATGACGCATGTGGAGGACGTGTCTTACCGAACCTCGTGAAGGACGAGGAGTGCTTGGAGCAATACAGAAAGAAAGGCGGAGTGTTCGACGCCTGCGGGGACGAGAAAGTAATCGCCATAGAGGCGTTCCCTGTCTGTGTTGTAACCCCGAGGCAGTGCGATGGACGAGGAGAGCGTGGATCTGATAAGGCCGACGAGGAGACGTCCGACGGCCTGGGAATTGATCGCCTTGTTATGGAACCCGGAGAGCGAGTGGAAGGCGAAGGCAGCCCAGATGGTGAGGTACAGGTGACCCTCACCGGTACTCCTGGGGTGGACCGCACTAGGCTCGAGGAGCTGCAGCAGGCAGAATTCCTCAAGTTGATTTGTAAGGCCAAAGGAGGACGTATTGGTCCCGAGAAAGCTACTCACTTTAACAGGCAAGAAGGCATATTAGTAAGACAGTGTAAACCTGTAAGGATGGAGGTCGGAAAAGCCTCTCCAGGTACGAGAGGCCAAGTAGCGTTGCCAGCCAAGTGCAGAGCGGCAGTGTTGAGTCCGTTGCACGCTGTTGACTCTGCGGGTCACCTAGGGATGACCACGATGCGACGTTCGACGTCGAGAGAAGTGGCTTGGCAACTACAACATCTTTTCTCTTGGGTGAGGAGGCCAAGGGAAAATCAGGCTGACAGTGGAAATATGTTCCGGTCTGAGCGTGTCAGACGAACAGTGATAAATCGGGGAGTGATGCAGATTCGGTCGTCGCCCTACCGACCGCAGTCGAAGGGGGCGGTCGGAAGACTCCACTCCACCTCAGAGACAGCTCTGAGAATGTTCTGCACAGGGCAGGAAGACGAATGGGAAGAGACGGTGGACCCCGTTTTGTTGGCCATTTGCAAAACAGTGGCAGAACCGTTAAACTTCTCACAGTTCCAGCTGGTGAACGGACGTGAGGTGTGGAGCCCTCGATCCGTAATAGGTAAGCAGTGGACGCCAAGGATGACCTTGAAGACGGTCTGCAGACACATGAGGAGTGTCACACATTGGCGGCTGCAATACTGGCTGGAAGCCAAGATTTTCAGTGGAAAGGACAACGTAGTCGCAGATGCGTTGTCCCGCATGCACTAACCAGACATGACTCTTATTTTAAGGGGAGGGGTATGTGACGGTGTTGCCCCCCTTCTAATTCTCCACGCCTGCTGTAAGAGTCATGTCCACTATTCCCGAGCGTTCTCTACATTGCAGGCATCAATTGAACATATGTGGGAGAGAACAGTATTCTCGATGAGCCGAGAAATTTGCGAAAATATAGTATTTTGGCCTGTGGGATAGGCCCTTTAGGGAGCCAATATGGCGCTGGCGAGTCTGTTCTCCTGCCAAAACTGCTCCAGGACAGGTGCGTTGCCAGAGGTGGGCCGGGCATTGACGCGTGCGACGTCCTTGACAGTTCACCAGAATAGGAGACAGCTTAGTGGCCGGGCCAATCCACCGTGAGTGAACCGAGTTGACCACCTTGTCAACCAGGTTGAACGTGTGATCGACGATCCTGTCAAGTTTGACAGTAACCCCACCTTCGTGGAACCCTACGAGTCAACAGTTGGATGCAAGCACGTCGAGAAGTCTTCCCAAATACCTAGTGATATGCCTAGACGACGAGGGAATTGACAGTGAAGTGAGCTTCAAGTGCTCTGAAGTCGGGTGCTGTGCGTGTGGAGCTTAAGCAGTATCGTCTGGGACGGCTGATAACTTCACAGAGACTTCGTAGTGGTGAGAAGCAGTTCCTCTGGGAGTACAGTGACAAGGACTAATTGGGAAACGTGCGACGACCACCGAGATGTAGGCTGGCTGCCGTAGTTGGGAGGAAAGTTGACGGCCAGGAGACCAACTTCAACCCGGCGACGTACTGTAGGGGATGAAGCACGGACCTGCAGTGTACAAAAAGCGGCGAGACGCGAAAATCTTAAGGCGTTGGCTTGTGTTTCTGGAGGGTGTACGAGGCGAGAGCCTGGACCAGGAGCTACAACCCAACTGTCATCCTAGGATAGGTGAAGTAGGTGTTTACAGCTACCCTCCCATTTCCCCTTTAGTTAGCTATATATATTCTTGTCAGGATATTTTATATGTCGTGAGCAAGTCTCACCTGAGTCTAAGTCACAGAGAGCACAGTGTGTGGTGAGGCTACCCAGAGCACTCACAGTATCAGTTTACATATATATCTATGTGTGGGTGTGTGCAAGCACCAGGATTCATCAAAGAATTTACTGTGACTATTATTAATTTCCTGTGATTATTATTATTATATATATTGGTAGTAAACCAGATATTGGTGTTAGGCTATGAGCCTAGGATTTATTGATATAAATGCCTGTGTATTGATCTCCAAGATCTATTGATATAAATGCCTGTGTATTGATCTTCATGATTTATATATATATATGCCTGTAATTTGATTACTGATTTATCTATGTACATGCCTGTGTACTGAATAATATCATATACGTGAAGTGATTGCCAGTGATATCTCTTTAAGAGAAAGTATAGATATAAAGAAAAGTTCAGTGATCAAGCGAGTGCATTCACAGTAAATATTATTAAGAATAGAGTAATCTTTTGGTACGGTGAAAAGTCACTGTGAGTGCAGTGTGAATAAGATATTGACCGTGAGGCCAGTGAAATCATAAGTATGCCATGTGAATGTTAATTACAGTGTTTTGCGAGAAGTTAAATAAACGGGGATCGTGATAGAATTAGAAAACAAGTACTAGTCTGTTCTCACGATCGCGAGGGTCCCAGTCAGCTGACATCTGACAGGTAACGCGTGGCGCTGCCGGTGTTGCCATATCGGTGCGCTCCAGATTATTCTGCTACGGATTGAGCAGTTGTCATACATTGTTCCTGATACATTGATGCATATACATTTATCGTTGTCTTTTAAGTAAAATACCAAAACTCTTTGGTGTTTGATATCATCCCCTCCATTTATCTTGTGACCGTGTAATGAAGTAAGACAGAGTGACTTGCCTGAGACCACACGATTTGAAATTGCTCTTACCACAATTACACCTCACCACTGCAGTGTTACTGGACACCTAAAAACACCAGTTGGCGACCTTAAAGGCTGTGTAAGAGTTCTGTGTCGGGGCGGGCCACAGATTGAGGGAACGATCTGTGCCTCCACTCATCTTGCAACTTAAGGCCGGTTGTAAGATCGACTGGGGTACTCTCCGGGGTGTGCAGTGGAGCCTAGAGGATCGAGGGAAGACCCGTAGAACGACGGTGAGTAAGGGTTATTGTCGGAGCAACCACCTGGAGAGGAGATCCAGTCTACCGTTGCTTTAACCCTTCACTAACGAGAACCGTGACACCCCGACAATATATATATATGTGTGTGTGTGTGTGTGTGTATGTCAAACTATAATCAAACTTGTTGTTCAAAGATAATATACAATCTTTGAAAGAAACATTTTGAGAGGGCGAGCTGGCAACTCTGGGCTGGTGGTGAGAGAGACCATATGTTTAGTCTAGTCCAGGCGGCCTCCAGTGGTGGAGGGTCCAAGCTGGCTGCTACAGCCGCCGCCCGCCACCATGGTGGCGGGCGGTGATAATTACACAATTAATTGTAATAATTGTGTAATGATAATTACACAATTAATTCACTTAAGTGAATTAATTGTGTAATTCATTTGCATATGTGCAAAGTAACATCAAAGGTATATATGTCAGCATAAACACAGATGTAGACGATAATGTGACTACATTTCAAGGAAAATATATCTTAAATGAAAGCCAAGATATATGGTTAAATAAATAGCCAATACGACACCATCGCCGGTGTCCGGACACATGAAAACTTCCAATGCATCAGTGTCCTGCCAGGCGGGCAATACAGGCTTCACAATTCAGAAAAAAATTGTAATTCAGAGAGATGCGTTGATAAACGCAAAATGTTTTATATTTTAAATACAGATATAACTTTGCTTTCAAACGTTTATTGTAACAATATCTCAAGTATAAGAACCAAGATATATTTTGGATTTAACAATTTTCTATAAAGTTGCAATGCTAGCTTAATTGTATATGATCATTATCATATACAGACAAAAATTAACTTATAAAATGTTGAGGTAAAGATAGACGTATGTCAATTATGACACAGGATCGCTCTTAAGAACTTAATTATAAACCATAATATTATAATTATAATAATTCATTGTGTTGGGGGACAGGAAGCCACAGTATATTCATACACGTGGTTGGTTGGCCAGTCCGGGAGGAACTGTATTATTGTAAAAAATTAGATCTTTGAATGCCTAAACTAAAAAATTCTTGTTTCCGCAGAACGGCTGTGTGCTAGCCTAGGGTCCAGCTCACCTGGCGTAGGACATTCATTGCACTGACTGGACACCCAACTGGATCTCTTCACGATTAAGGTTAGTGTGGCCTTGTGTTAGGGGCCGTGCAAATTTTTGTTTTTTTTCCAATTTTAATTTTAAATTTTTCTGTGGCTAGGAGCTAAAATTTTTAGTGATGTCTTCTGACATGCAGAGACTGGCAGAGGAGCCTTCATTGGGGAAATAAAGAAACTTACCAAGTCTAATTTAGTATTGTTAGGCAAGGAATTTGGTCTAGAATTAAATGCCGCAAATAAAAAGTGGATCTTGTTGAATGAAATACTACAACATTGTATCGATGAAGGACTATTGGCAGAGGATACTCCTTTATGCCAGCCTAGCCAAACAGAAAGTGCAGCTCATACAGAGAGAGAGTTAGCTCTAGAGTTAGCAAGAATAAAATTAGAGGAGCAAAGACTCAAAACCGAGGAGGCTAGAATTAGAGCGACTGCCCCTAGACCTCCACCTACCGGGGATTCAAACCCCAGGCATTATGAGAAGAAGCATAACTTGCCTGAATTTTCAGAGTCGGATCCTGAAAGGTTTTTCAACCATTTTCAGAGATTGGCCCTGTCCATGACCTGGCCAAAGGAAGAGTGGGTGAAAATCCTACAGGGAAGACTCAGGGGTAAAGCCCAAGATATTTTTATTAATATGCCTGACGACGAGTGTTTTGATTATGATAAAGTCAGGGAATGAATTTTGAGGGCATATGAAATTACTCCTGAAGCTCACCGCCAAGCTTATCGCAACCTTAGGCCTACACACAACCAACCGTTCACGGAATTCGCGACTGATCAAAGTAGGCTGTTTGATAAATGGATTCGCTCGGCTAAAGCCGAAACATTCGAGGCATTGAAAGACTTAGTTTTAAAGGAACAATTTATAGATAGTATGCCAGACATGGTAGCTCAGTATTTAAGAGGAAGGGTAGAGTTAAATTCTAAAATAGGGGATTTGGCCAAGATGGCAGAAAACTACCAGTTGGCGGGCAAAAGGCCCAATAAAAATAATTTTACCCCACAGAGTAGCAAAACTTATACCCACAGCCAGTCCAGACCAGCTCATTCTAAACCTTTACCTAATGCACCTTCTGTTTCAGACATAACTAACCCTGTTAAATTGTTTAGCCCCACGACACTCAAGAGTGAACCGAAGGGTAATTCGGTTAGTAATGTCTCTTCTCCCCGACGTTTTTGTGGTCATTGTAAAAGTTCAACCCACCATATTAGCCGTTGTTGGCAACTGTACCCGGAAAAAAGACCCAATGCTCTCGTTGTGACACAGGGCTTGAGGCCTTCTGAAGGGTTAGGGAGTAAGACTTCCAACCCACAGTGGTTGGACCTGCTTACCCCATTCTTATCGAAAGGGAGACTACTTTTGTCTGAGGGTTCTTCCTGGAGGGACGTGGTGATCTTCCGAGACACCGGTGCCATCCAGACTTTAATTTTAGAGAGTGCTTTGCAAGGTGCCAATACTCTCGACACTGGAGAGGTGGTACTGGTCGAGGGTGTCACTAGTGATACTCGAGCAGTACCCCTCCGTAAGGTTACCCTGGAATCTGATTTCCACAAGGGTATTTGTACAGTCGGAGTCACTTCGTACCTACCTTTCCCTAATGTTGATGTAATATTAGGTAATGATTTAGCCGGGGATAAGGTAGGGGACTCCAGACTGCCTGTTATGTTGCCTACCCCAAAGGTTTGCCTGGATTCACCCACCGCAGAGGATAATGTTGTGTACCCTGCGTGCGTGGTGACTAGGTCTATGGGACTTAAATGTAAGGGCAGCCCTGTGCTTGCCAAGGTGGTAAATCCCAAGGACACGAGGGACCTTCCGAGTGGTGAAAGCCCAGTGGACCTTGCGGACACATTCATGGCCCGACTCGATGACAGGGCCGAGGACATTGTGGAGAGCCTGCCACTGCCGCCTACCGAGAGTAGTGGGGAGGTGGAGAACACTGTTGAGCCTCGGCCAATGGCATCTGATCAAGGCCTGGATGCCTCCTTCAGCGAGTTACAAAAAGCTGACCCCAGTCTTGCAGATTGTCACGAGACAGCCGTCTCTAGGGAGGAAATTGTAGACGCAGCAACTGGGTACTACTACAATGATCGGATTTTGATGAGAAAATGGAGACCTCAGAGTGCTCCCTTGTCAAATGAGTGGGAGGTAGTCCACCAGGTTATGTTGCCGACCTGCTATAGAGAAAGAGTTTTGTCAGCTGCCCATGATGATCCTATGGGGGGACATCAAGGCATTAATATTACCTATCACAAAATCTGCAAGTATTTTTTCTGGCCCAAGCTGAAAAGCGATGTGGCAAAATTTTGTAATGCATGTATTGCTTGTCAACTTGTTGGGAAACCAAACCAGACTCCACCTAAAGCTCCTCTTAAGCCTATTGTCGTGCCGGAGGAACCATTTTCTCATGTGGTAATGGACTGTGTTGGTCCATTACCTAGAACTAAGTCTGGAAATATTTACCTAATTACGATGATGTGTATCACGACTCGTTACCCAGAGGCTTTTGCTGTAAGGAACATCCGAGCAAAGACTGTTGTTGCTCGTATGTTGCAATTTTTTTCCACTTTTGGACTGCCTCGGGTTGTACAGACTGACAATGGTACTAACTTTAAGTCTGATATTTTTGCACAATTTTGTAAGGACCATTNCAAGGCCTGGATGCCTCCTTGAGTGAGTTACAAAAAGCTGACCCCAGTCTTGCAGATTGTCACGAGACAGCCGTCTCTAGGGAGGAAATTGTAGACGCAGCAACTGGGTACTACTACAATGATCGGATTTTGATGAGAAAATGGAGACCTCAGAGTGCTCCCTTGTCAAATGAGTGGGAGGTAGTCCACCAGGTTATGTTGCCGACCTGCTATAGAGAAAGAGTTTTGTCAGCTGCCCATGATGATCCTATGGGGGGACATCAAGGCATTAATATTACCTATCACAAAATCTGCAAGTATTTTTTCTGGCCCAAGCTGAAAAGCGATGTGGCAAAATTTTGTAATGCATGTATTGCTTGTCAACTTGTTGGGAAACCAAACCAGACTCCACCTAAAGCTCCTCTTAAGCCTATTGTCGTGCCGGAGGAACCATTTTCTCATGTGGTAATGGACTGTGTTGGTCCATTACCTAGAACTAAGTCTGGTAATATTTATCTAATTACGATGATGTGTATCACGACTCGTTACCCAGAGGCTTTTGCTGTAAGGAACATCCGAGCAAAGACTGTTGTTGCTCGTATGTTGCAATTTTTTTCCACTTTTGGACTGCCTCGGTTGTACAGACTGACAATGGTACTAACTTTAAGTCTGATATTTTTGAACAATTTTGTAAGGACCATGGAATAACTCATAAGGTTTCCAGCCCATACCATCCACAGAGTCAGGGGGTCATTGAAAGGTTCCATCTAACTCTGAAGCAGATGTTGAAGACATCGTGCGAGAGTTCCCATACCTTCTGGGACGAGAACTTGCCGTATGTTTTGTTTGCTGCTAGGGAGGGGTTGCAAAGTTCACTGGGTTGTTCTCCTTTTGAGTTAGTCTTTGGCCATAAAGTTCGTGGACCCTTGCAAATGTTACAGGAGAATCTGTTAGGGAACGTAACGTTAACCGAAGGTTCGGCTTTCTTTGCGCAACACCACCAGAGACTCAAGGACTGCAAGGCTGCGGCACTAAAGTATCTTGGGAAGGCCCAAGAAATATGAAAGAACGGAACGATGCCAAGGCTAAGTTGCGGGTATTTCAGCCCGGTGACCCTGTCCTGGTACTAAAGCCTCGACTGGGGAGCACTATGTCCCACAAGTACGAGGGCCCCTACATTGTGACAGAGAAGACTGGGGACCTCACGTACAAAGTGAGACACTCTGATAAGCGTAAACAGGTAATGCTCGTACACGTGAATCGGCTGAAGAAGTTCCAGGGCCCCAGGCCCATTGCACTAACCAATGTTTCCATTTCCAGTGAGGGAGGGGATGATTGTTCTGGGGACCCAACTAATCTCATTCTCAATAATTCTAGTTCTGTGAATGCTGTGGAGGAGGGACTGTCCCATTTGCAGATGTCCCAACGTGACGAGGTGCAGTCGTTGCTTGACGAATTCTCCAGTCTGTTCGGGGAGGTCCCGACCCAGACTGATGCCATTTACCATGATGTCGAGTTGACGGACTACACCCCCATTCGCCTTCAACCCTATCGGATGAGTCCGGAAAAGAAGGCCATCGTCCGTAAGGAGGTCGACTTCTTGCTCCAGCACGGCCTCATCAGGCCGAGCCAGGGCTCTTGGTGCTCGCCCTGCCTTTTGGTCCCCAAACCAGATGGCTCCTGGCGATTATGCACCGATTATCGGCAGCTCAACAAGGTGACCATAGTGGACGCCTATCCGTTGCCACGTCTCGAGGACTGTATCGACGAAATCGGGAACGCCACGTACGTATCGAAATTCGATCTATCGAGAGGGTACTATCAAATCCCTCTCACTGAACGTGCTAAACAACTAACGGCGTTTGTGACCCCCGAGGGTGTGTTTGAGTATCAAGTGTTACCATTCGGCTTGCGTAATGCCCCTGCCACGTTCCAGAGGCTAATGAACTCTTTGCTCGCTAATGTGCCAAATTGTCGGGCGTATTTAGATGATATTGTGCTCTTTGATATTAATTGGGCTGACCACATAGCTAGGTTACGCCAGTTGTTCACAGTGTTGAAACATGCAAATCTAACTTTAAATGCTAAAAAGTGTCATTTTGGCCAAGGCACAGTGACGTACCTCGGTTATGAAGTGGGCCAAGGAAAAGTGTTACCTCGACAAGACAAAATTAGTGCTATTCTGGACTATCCAGTGCTCAGGTCTAAAAAGGACATTCAACGATTTATCGGTATGTGTGCGTACTACCGACGCTTTTGTCAGAACTTTTCCAGTGTGGCCACTCCTCTCACAGATTTGTTGCGGAAGGCCGTTAAATTTAAGTGGTCATCGGACTGTGCAGAGGCATTTAAAAACTTGAAATTGATCTTAGCTTCCGCCCCAGTGCTTGCTAGTCCAAGGTTCGACCGTCCGTTTAAAATTCAAGTTGACGCGTCTGACTCGGGTGCTGGTGCAGTGTTGTTGCAAACTGGGGATGATAAAGTGGAACACCCAGTATATTATTACTCTGTGAAATTTGACAAGGCGCAGCGCAATTATTCGGTGATAGAAAAAGAGGCGTTGGCGCTTGTGCTAACTTGCAAAAAGTTCGAAGTGTACCTCACAGGTAATATAGTGGAAGTGTACACGGACCATAACCCATTAGTTTTCATGAATCAGATGAAGCAGAAAAATAAGCGCATCCTCAGGTGGGCATTGTACCTACAGGACTTTAATCTATCTATTATCCACCTACCGGGCCGGCTCAACGTGATAGCCGACGCTCTGTCCCGCTTGCCTGAGTAACATTCATCTGAGCCGCAGGAAGCCATACCAAATGTCATGCTTTAGTTATTTTTTTTTAGGTTCTCCTGTGACATTAAATATCCCGTGTCCAATTTATTTACTTCCTTTTTTTTTTGTTTTTTTTTGTTGGTGTATGTTTTTTTCTTTCAGAGAATTCCCTTGTAATTTTTTTTGACAGAAATTGTTGTTTGGTTGATTTTCTATTATGTCATGGATGTCCATTTTATTCTGTATACTCTTACAAAAAAATATGACTACTATTCTAGTAGTCACATTTTTTTTTCTCTGAAGGGGGGAGGAGTGTTACGACTCTGGGTTCTTTAGATGGAAACCAGAGGTCAAAATTGAGCTTATTAACGACAATATGGCAGGGCACGCATAGAGAGAGTTAGCTGTTTGTAATCATCCCTGCCAGAAGTATAATTATTTGTGTGGCTCACAAAGCATTTAGACTCTTAAACTTGTTGTGGATTAAGTAACATTGTTATAAGTTTAACTACCCGTAGAATGAGGAAAGTAGCAATATGAGGCATAAGGGGAAGATGTTTTAATGTGTATAGCTGTATGATCAATTGGGCTCTTCCCGGCACCACACACGCATGCGGGAGGGCTCGAGACTGGGACGGTCTTCTCTCTGCTGGCGGCTGTGCTGTTCGGACGCGCTCTCCTCCTTCCTCTTACTTCTGTATTTCTGTGACTTAGTTGGTTAAGTACTCCATTACTCAGTTTGTATATGTCTGGCATACCTATCGTTATATGTGTAGAGTAGTATACCTGGGGTGTAGTAAGTATATTTAAGTTTTTTGTACCTGTTATGCTAACTGGGGTCCCAGTGTACCACGTGGTCCCCTACCCTAGGCTGAATCTAGTGTGTTATAGTAGAGCTTTACCCTAGCTTGTTTTCAGTGTAAAACCTTGTATCCTGCCTAGGTGGACCAAGGCTTTTAACGTAAGATTGTGTGGTAAAGTTAGTATTAAATTGTTATTGGTGAGATTGTGTATGGGGGGTGTTAAGGGTTAATAAATAAGTAAGTTTGAACAGAGTATCCCTTATTCCTGTGTGGGAGTTCAATAATCATTTCCTAGACTAACCAGGTTTAGTAGCAAGCATTTATTATTGTGGATATTTTACTTTGGGGGCCGGGCCTTTTGTTCTCCCATATCTTGATACCTCTAGTCTACTTACCCTTACCCCTTAATAGTACCAGTTCCCCATAGCCAACCCACTAATATTTTATAACAATCAGCAACAGTCTGACGCACCAAATCCTTCTAGTCTGAGCAAGGACAGGGCCTCCAACAACTGGAGGAAACAAAGAAGCATTACTCCACTAAGAAACAGCAACAGAATAGATCAAGGTAGCAAAATGAACATACCTGCCGTTGCCTCCAAGACCTTCCAAGCATGAATGATGATCCCTACGTCATCAAATGCCCCAGTAGCTGGATGTAGCAAAGACGCTTCAACACAACCAAGAGTCTCCTCACCCACCAAGAAAAAAATCTCCACTCCAGCCAAGAAGACACAAGCCGTCGGGAAAGCCATGCAGTACTGTAAAAACCATGGACTCAATGATTCCACTATAACGGAAAAATGGACAATCTCAAAATTATACAATGGAATATTCAAGGAATCAAAAACAAAGCACAAACACTCAGAACAGTGCTTCTCAAGGATAGTATTGATATTGTTCTACTTCAAGAAACACTCACCAGGACTGACAGATATATCAATATCCCAGGATATCAAGGATTCCACTGCCCTATGGCACAAGGTGGCACCAGAGGCATTTCAATTCTAGTAAGAAATCATATCAATGCCACGGCAATCACAGACCTGCCCAACTGTGGCGAGAACATCGAAATTATGGGAGTTAAGCTCACTATGAGGAACTCATTGCTGTCCATCTTCAATGTATACAAGAGCCAGAGAGAACACGACATGGATCTCTCAACAATCTTTGAAATAGCAGTCATTACACCTACTATCATCTCTGGCGACTTCAACGCTAATAGTGAACTGCTACTTGATTCTCCAAGAACCGACGCCAACGAAAGACATATTGAACACCTTTTGGATGAAGTGTCTGAAGTCAGTCTACTTAACTCAACGGAACCAACCCACACTGGTGGGGGAAGCTGGACCTCACGTTTGTCTCCACCAGTATTTATGAGTTGTGTCATTGGTCAGTTGGCCATGTACTGACTAGTGAAGACTATGCTACAAGAACAGTTATTAATAATATAGCACTACCTCCCAGACCTCCAGCTCCCGAGCCCGGATGGGACTTTATCAAAGCAGATTGGACGAAGTTTCAGGAAGCTCTCGAAACTTGGCACCAAAACTACACTCCTCCTGACAACACCGAAGAAATGGAAAAAGATTTAGTAAATACAATACATAGAGCAGCAAATCACGCCATCCCCAAGAGGAAAACAATTACCCAACAACACAAGAACCATTGGTATTACTGTGATAGGATCAAAGAGCTACATAACAGACTAAATCGTGCACGAAAGAATTTCAGAAGAGATAGAACCGAAGCTAATCTAGGACTTCTTAGACTGTCCGAGATCATGTGCACGAAGAAACAGCAAAAATCAGAGAAGAAAAATGGCTCGAGTGTGTGCCAAGCTAAGTCAACATACGTCCTTGGGCGACATCTGGAGGCAGATCAACAAGGCCAAAGGAAAATCGCCTCCTGCTCCGCCCCATCATGTTCATCCAGAGCAAGAAGCAGAAAGGCTAGCAAATCTATTTGCTTCAAGAGCCAGTTCCACTGAACTTCCTCAAGCAACTCTGACTCACCAACAAAGACTTCAAGCAGCAAGATGGAAAAAATAGATGATGCTTTAGCCTTACTTGACGAACTAGACCAACCTTTCAATCTGAAAGAACTCAGAAGTGCTACAAAGAAGAGTAAAAATACAGCTCCAGGCGAGGACAAAATCACTTACAACATGCTGGCCAAGCTAGGAGAAAATGGCGAAGAAGCCTTCTTGAATCTCATCAACAGAGTATGGGGTGACAAGAACTCGACCACTCTCTTGGAACAGTGCAATTATAGTTCCCATTCCAAAACCTAAAGACCCAGGAAATCCAAGACCCATCTCATTAACAAACTGTCTGGCCAAAACTGCAGAAAGAATGGCCCTTAATCGAATTGAATGGAAAGCCAATCCACTACACCAAAATATTTATTTTTATTATTTATTTATTTGTTTATTTATTTATTTATATACAAGAAGGTACATTAGGTTTGTGAGAATATATAGCATAATATTTACAATCTTGTAAAGCCACTAGTACGCGCAGCGATTCGGGCAGGTCCTTAATCTAACAGATAATTTTAAGTAGGTAAATTCTAGCAGAATTAATAAAATGATAACAGACATATTGCAAGAAAAAAAATGAGATGAGAGAGATTAGTAAGTATATTAAAGCACATTGGTATATTAAAGCTCTGATTGATTACATTGACAGCTTGATTGGTAAATTTAAACAAGATTAATAGACACGATTATTATGTTTGATAAGATTAATATGTTTGCTTACAGAAAAGGTGTTGGAACCACAGAATGCCTTACCTCCCTCCTGGATCAAATCAATGACAAACCTGAAATCCTTATTTTTCTAGACCTTGAAAAAGCCTTCGAGTTAGCCAGTGCTCCAGCTACACTGTGCTGCCTTGTAGATAAGGAAATCAAAGGACACGCTCTTGCCTTTGCCAAAGGAAGCCTGCTTAACCGAGAAGCTAAAGTCAAATTCCAAGGAAAAACATTGACCTCAAAGATGCTGGAAAATGGAACTCTGCAGGGAGGAATACTAAGCCCTTTCCTCTTCAACTGTCTTATGGAACAATTCATGAAGCTCAAGCTACCAAAAGCCAAACTTCTTAACTATGCAGACGACTTTGTGGTCATCATCAACGGCAAAGGTGCAAGGAATCATGCACAAAAATGCCTAGATGAGCACCACATTGGTGCCCAAAAGAGCACCAATGAAGCAATCATTAGTCTCCTTGACGTAGTCTACTCAGCCCTCGACAAAAATGAGTTTCCGATTGGACTCTTCATTGACCTAAGAAAAGCCTTTGATACTGTTAATCACAACTACCTCTTACTTAAACTCCAGCATTATGGAATCCGAGCCTTGCCCTTGACTACATCCGATCCTATCTTAGTGACAGACACCAATGTGTAACCATCAATGATACAACTTCTTCCACTCTACCAATTACCGTTGGAGTGCTACAGGGCAGCATCTTAGGACCTCTTCTATATCTTACATATATCAATGATCTGCCTAATGTCTAATATTCTTAAACCTATATTGTTTGCTGACGTTACTACCCTTATCTATTCAGACCCCAACCCCCATACACTAAATAATGTTGTGAATAATGAATTTAAAAAAGTCCACTTATGGATGTCAACTAACAAACTAACATTAAACATTGAAAAGACCTACTACATCTTATTTGGAAAAAAAATCAGCAAATGCAATTCAGCTACAGATAAACAACATTAACATCAGTAATAAAAATGATGGCAAGTTTCTTGGCCTATTCCTAGACAAGAGACTCAACTTCAGCACCCACATTCAACACATAACAAAGAAAGTCTCTAAGACAGTTGGTATACTCTCTAAAATAAGATATTATGTTCCTAACTCTGCTCTCCTCTCACTATATTATGCACTAATCTACCCCTATCTTAATTATGGTATCTGTGCATGGGGGTCTACCACTGCAAACCACCTTAAGCCCATCATCACCCAGCAAAAATCTGCTCTCAGAATAACAACTAACTCTGCTTTCAGACAACACTCAGCTCCCTTG
Source organism: Procambarus virginalis (assembly GCA_020271785.1). Classification (NCBI taxonomy): domain Eukaryota; kingdom Metazoa; phylum Arthropoda; class Malacostraca; order Decapoda; family Cambaridae; genus Procambarus; species Procambarus virginalis. The sequence goes on from WNGS01113488.1 coordinate 15,895, forward strand.
TTTAAATCCCTAAACTTGCTAAATATTAACTCCCTCCACACATTCTCTTGTGTCAACTACATTTACAAAACCTGTTCTTAAATGCAAACCATGCTCTGAAACTCTCCCTGGACAGATGTAATAGGACCCATTATCACCACACCAGAAATAAATATATCTTTGATATCCCCAGGGTCAAACTTAATCTGTGTAAACACTCTATGAAACACGATCTTAAGGGACCTAGTCTATGGAACTCACTCCCTAGTGAATTGAAAAGCTGTCAAACTTTTGCCTTATTTAAAAGCAAAACCAAAAAGTACCTAATTTCATCTTCGTAGTTTCCTACACTGAGCTTTAAATTTGCTATGTATCTAGTGTATCTAATGTATCTAGTGTATCTATCTCTGTATCTAATTACTCAACACAAAGCTGCTATTAGGACAATATCCAACTCTGGCCCCAGACATCACTCGGTACCCCTACTCAAATCTCTGAATATGTTAGATATTAAGTCACTGCACATTCTCTCATGTGTTATACATATATAAAACGCTGAACTGTAATGCCAATCCTGAACTCAAAAGCGTCATTGAAGGTTGTAACAGAACCCATGAGCACCACACCAGAAACAATACAGTTTTGATATTCCAAGAGTTCGACTTAATCAAACTAGAAATGCTCTACAAATCAAGGGACCCAGAATGTGGAATGACCCTCCCAACCATGTTTAAAGACTGTACCTCTCTCAACCAGTTTAAGATAAAAACGAAACACTACCTAATAAATTCCCTGTAACCTACCTTACCCCTCTATTGTCAACCCATGTCTGTTTTTTTAAGCAACGCTTTGTCGACCTAATTGTATTTGTGCTGCTTTTTCAGGCCATGTTCCCCCTTTCTTATTTTTATTTTATTTTTTCTCAACACATTTTATACTGTAAACTCAATAGTTTTAAGTTTAGTCTTTAGTGTTTTTTCCTGCCCGAAACGCTTTGCGTAATAGTGGCTTTAGGCATTGTATGTACTAGCTCTATCTATAATCCATCAA
>WNGS01113489.1:0-14131 GCA_020271785.1 Procambarus virginalis
TATTTTCTCTTATTATATTTACTTTTCCAATTTTTTATCATATTCATTAGTTTCTTTCTTTCATCTTCTTTTTTTTAATATTATACACTATTTAATTTTCCTTCCTCTTTTTCTATTTTCTCTATTATATTCACTTATAACTTACAGTTTTAATACACTTCTAAACTCCAACTTTTTCCTAGTTATAAAATCTTACACCACCTCCATCATCCCTTCTCTCCTTCCTTCATACATCTTATCCTTTTAAAACTTCATTTTTTTGATTTTTTTTATCTTTTTTTTCTTTAGTTCTATATTTTCTTTTTTATACAGTTCCCAAATTCTCCGAGTTCATTTTTTATTTTTTTGAATCCATCTATTATTTTACATTCCTTTAATCTCCCATTTTCTTCTTTTTCATTTCTTTTCCTTTCTTTTTATCATTTCTTTCTCTTTTTCAAATTGTTTTTCTCTATTTTGATATAATTTTTATATTTTTTTCAGTGGTCTTCAGATTATTTTGGTTTAATTTGTTTTTTTTCATTTAATTTTTACATTATTTTTTTTTTAATTATATTCTTTTTAAATTTATGATACTTTTGATTTTTATTCATTTATTATTCCTTTATTTTATTTAATTTGTATGTTTTTAATATTTTGAAATCTGCAGGTAGGTTTTGGCAATATATGACGTATCGCCGTTTTTAATAATTGTTTTTTTTTTACACAATTTATTTTTTTTTAAGTATTTTTTTTCCCCAGTTTAATTTTTTTTTTCAATTCATATTTGATTTTTTTTTCCCTTTTCCCTCTTTTTTTCTCAAAAATTCGGCCATTTTTCCTCTTTTTTTCTATTTACTTTTTTTTTTTTGCTTTTTATTTCCTTTTTCTTTCCTCTCCCTCCCCCTCGCCTACCCCCCCCAACCCCAAACATCCCCCCCCTCTCTCCTCTTCTCCTTTCCTTCTCATGTATTAATTTCTTTATCCTCCACATATTCATCTACTATTCCTTTCTATAATATCTCTCATTTTTTTTTTAAACACCCACCTTACAATTCTTTTTCTCTCCTTTTTTTACTCATCCAACCTTTAAAACCTTTCAAATTTCTTCTTCATCCCTATTTCCATCTTAACCCCTTCATTAAACCCCTTACTATCATTCATCCTGTCCATTCTTACTTTTGTATACTTCCTTTCTTCTTATTACCAACAACAACCACTATTTTTTTTCTCTCCAGCATCTTTTTTTCACCTTCTCTGGCCCTTCGATTTTTTCGTCATTGATAACTCACATCAACTGCACATATCTTCTGTTCTCTTTCATATTTCCCTAAATTTTACAGTTATTTTTGATTCCTTTACTTCCCATTACATTCCCCCCTTCCTTTTATTATTATTCTTCTTTCTTTCTCTTATTTTCTCTTTTATGTATTTTTATTCTCCCCCTTCTTATTATCTTCACTTTTTTTTCATTTTTTTAATATTAATATCATTTCTTAATCTATTTCTTACCCTCCATCAACTCTTTTTTATCATTCCTTCTATTGTAACTCTTTCTTTTCCCCTTTTCCTTTCTTCCACCTTTCCAATTTTTTCCCCTTTTCAATATATATATATCTAAGACTTATAGGTATTATATTATATTATATTATATATTATATATCAATATATAATATTTGATTATATAGAGATTATATATTATATATATATATACGATATATATATATATATATATTATAATTATATCAATAATATCCTTATTTTTTATATTTTTAGTTTTTTTTGATATTTTTTTTATATTTTTATTTTTTGTTTTCTTTATTTTCTTTTTTATTTATATTTCATTTATATTTTTTTTTAATATTTTTTGAATTTTTTATTTTATTTTAATATACTCTTTTGTGGTCTTGTTATGTACTTATTTCTTTCTTTTTTCCCAATTTATCTCACCATTTTTTCCCTGTTTTTACAGACCACCATATTTTATTATCACTATTTATTTATTTAATTTAATCCAATAGATCTCATGATATATATTACCTATAAAACCTTTCACACTTTTTATATTTCTGTACAACTACTATCCATCCCCACAATACCTCTCGGTTAATACATCCTTCTTACTCTGATTTAAATTCCTTTTTACTTTCTTCTTTCCATCTTTTTCCCTCTGCTTTATTTCTATTTCCTTATTCTTCCTTAACATTTCAACTTTCAAATAATTCTATCTTCACTTCTCTTTCTACCAACTCACTCTCTTAATTAAAATTCACACTATATTTTATTTTCCCATTCTCCTTACAATTTTCACTTTCAATCAAACACTTCACTATTTTCACCTCACATTACACCCTCCTCCTTACCTTACGCTCGTTATTTTATCTACCACCCACTTTACAACTTTCTACTACTATCAAATCCTTATTTTAATACTTTCTTTTTTTATTATTTTTTTTTTTTTTTTTTCTTTTTTTTTTCTTTTTTTTTTTTTTGAATTTTTATTTTTTTTTTTTTTTTTTTTCTTTTTTTTTTTTTTTTTTAATTTTTCCTTTTTTTTTATATTTTCTTTTTTTTTTTTTTTTTTTTTTTTTTTTTTGCTTTTTTCTTTTCTTTTTTTTTTTTTTTTTTTTTTTTTTCTTTTTTGTTTTTTTTTTTTTTTTTTTTTTTTTTTTTTTTTTTAAATTAGGCCATTTTTGCTGATTTTTTTTTATTTATCTTTCATTTTTTTATTTCTTGTCCTTTTCTCCTCTTACTCCAACTTTACTCAATTTTTACCAGTCCTATCCTATTTTTCTCTACTATCCACCTCTAAAACTTTTTAATTTATTCATTCCTTCCACCACATTCCCCTAATTCATCCATCCTTAACACTCTACACTTTAAAAAATTTTCCTTTTTTTTACTTCCCTTACTTCTACATTTTTATTACTCATTTCCACCTTTTACCCCTTTTTTCTCGTCACTCCATTTTTAATATTTCCATACTTTTTTACCTTCTATTCCCCAAATTATTTATTTTTTATTTCATTCCCCCCCTACTTTCTTTCCCTTCCATTGTCTTAATTTTCATTTTCCTCATCCTTTCCCATTAAACATTCACCTTATTTTCTTTTTATTTTCATTATCAACCTTTTTTTTACTTTTCTCTTCTCTCTTTTGTCTTTTCTATTTACTTCTCCATTCTTGTTCTCTTCTTACTCCATATATTTTTTCTAAAATTTTTTTTACAATATTCTAATTTATTTCCTTTACACATTTCCTTACTCTTTTCTTACGTTTTAGCCATTCTATATTATTTCCTGTTTCTCTATTTTAGTTTTTTTACATTATACATTTTTTTTTTTTTATATTAACTCCTATATCTTTTCTCTCTTTTCTTTTTCATTTAATTACCTTTCATCACCTCTTTATCCTTTCTTTCCTCCTTTGTTTCCATTCCTATTTCATTACTTTTCATCTTGTGTTTAAACCTTCAACAGCCATTCTGTTTACCATTTAATCAATCTATTATTATCATCATTATCCTCATCATCATCCTCATTCTTCAATCTCTCATAATTTTCATCTTCGGTTCAAAATTTTATCTTAACTAATCTCTACCCTCTTTAATCATACAATTCCAATCATAAACATTCAAATTTACCAATTACTACCCCTTCTTTACTCCACTTTTAACTTCTCTCCAATCTTTATACTCACCCCTACACATACTCTTTTCTCCTTTTTTATATTTACTCCACCTATTCCATATTACTTTCCCTTCACTTCCATTTCATCTCAACTTCTCACTATCTATTTTTTTTTCACTTATTCAAATTCTCTACACTCCAAAAAATCTTCATTCTTCATCACCTCTCTTTTCTTCCAATTTTTTTTCCTTTTTATAATCACTTAACATTGATTATTACCTTTCCATCCCTTAACAACCTCCATTTTTTTCTTTTACCAAATTCCTTCTCTCCATATCTCATATATATTTTTTCTTTACAATTTTTTTCTTCTCCCATCTTCATTTATTCATTTCATTTACCTTTCTTATTCAATTTCTCCTTCTTTCTCTCCTTTCGTATATCTTTACACTTTTTATCTTCTTCAACTATCTTTTCATTCACCTTTTATTCCATTTATTTATACACTTTTCTATTTTATTTCACATTTCTTCTCTCTCTTTCTTATAACCATTTATATTCCATCTTTTCCTAAGCCCTTTTTGTCACATCTAACTCTAGAAAACACTTCCTTACTCCCCCTTTTTTTAATCTCACAATTCCTTTCCATATTTTTCCTTTTATCATTCCCCTACCTTACTCTTGTATTTTCTCCTTTTCCTATTTTAATTACCCCTTTAATTCCTTACCTTTAACCCCACACACTCTTTCCTTTTTTTCATTTCATTTAACTTTCCTCCCTTATCCCTTTTCAAAACTTTCTTACTTTTTTATTTTCTCTATTTTTTTTTTTTTTTTTTTCTCTTTTTTTTTTTTTTTTTATTTTATTATTTAACAATATTCTTTCTTTTTCCTTCTTTCGATTTTCATTTTTTTCTCTTTCTTTCCTCTTTCTTTTTCTCATCCTTAAAATTCATTCTTCATTTTTTATCTTCTTCTTCTCTTAATTTTTCCTTTTTTTATCCTTTTTTATTTTCCCCATCCCCTTTTCCTTTCCTATATCCTTACCCTTTCCCAACACTTTTTTTTCCATTTTTTTCATTTTTCCTTTTTTTCCTTTTTTACTTTTTACACATTATTTTCTTTTCCTTCACTTTTCTCTCTTATTAATCCATCATACTTTTAATCCTTCTTTTTCCCCTTATTTCTTTTTCCATTCTATTTCTTCCATAAATTTCTTATCCCCTCATATTTATCCTCCCTTTTTCTTTATTCTAACCTTTTTTTCTTTTATCATCCTCTATTTCACTAACCCTTCTTTCACCAAAATAATCAAACACCCTTACACTTTTTTCTCTTCCATCCCTTACTATTTTCCTCAACCTCTCTCTTATTTTTCTTATTTTTTCATATTTAATATATTTTTTCTTCTCTTTTCTTCATTCCTCTCCTCTTTTTTTTTTTTCTCCGACATTTTTTATTTTTACAAATTCTTTTCACCACCTCCAATATTTTTTTCTCCCACCTCTCTTCCTCATTCTTTTTTTCAACATTCTCTCTCTCTCTCTTAGAAAATTAAATATTTTTTTTATATATATTTTTTATCTATTTCTATTACATCTATTCTCCCTCACCATATATTTATCTTCCATTTTTTTTCTACTCTTTACTTTTTCTTTTTCTTCAATTTTTTTTATTTTTTTATATCTTCCCACTTTCTTCTTCCCTCCATTTCCTTTTTTATTTATTCTTTAACTCTTCGCCTCCTTATATATCCATTCCTAAAAAATCCTTTTCTTTTCATTAGTTTTTCCACCTCCTCCTTCCCCTACTTTCTTTCTCTTCCTACTTACTTTTTTTACTCATTTAAACACTTATTTTTATTATCCATAAATTTTTTTTTTTTCATTTTCTATCCATCCTTTTCACTTCTTTCCTTTATCACTTCTTTCAATTTTTTTCTTTTTATCCCATCTATTTTCTATACCCACCACTTAAACCTTAACTCTCTTCTTTCTCCTTCTTCTTTTATTTAACCTTTTTATCCTTTTTTATTTTTATCTTTTTTACCTTTCACTTTTATATTTTTTTACTATTTATTCTTTTTATTTTCTTATATTTTTTTTTCTTTTCTATTTTTATTTTAAATTTTTTTTTTTTTGTTCATTTTACTTTTCACCCTCTTTTCTACTCACTATTTTTCTTTCTTTGTTTTATCTATTATCCTTTGTCTCCCTCTTTCTTAACCTTCAATCAAATTTTTACATTTCCTATCCAATTTCTCTATAATCTACAATTTAAACTTTTTTTATTTATTCTCTCCACCCCTTCCTAATTCATTTCATTTTTCAACCATCTACCTCAAAAAAATTTCTCTCTAATAATTCTTTTCTCATTTTTCACTCATTTCCACCTTTTCCCTATTTCTTTTCCCCTTTTTTTTAAACCATCTTTCTTCTATCAACCAGACTAAACCTAAACCAATTATTACAATATATTATCTTTCATCTTATTCCTACATCTTTTTTTCACTCTCTTTTTTTCTTCATTTATTTTTCAATTTTTTCATTCTTCTCTACCATTTCATTTCTCTTTTAATTCACCATTTAACTACTCTTTCTTCTTCTTCTCTCCGTATTAACCTTTTTTATCTTGATATTAATTTTTTATTAATCTTTTTCCTTTCCTTTTCCCTCCCTCTTATAATTTCCATACACATTACCAATTCTTTTTTTTTCTCACCTTTTTTACTTTTTTTTTTATCTTTTCCTCTTTCTGCTCCTCTTTTTCTCAACTTTCAATTTCAACTTTTTACTAATACACTAACTACCTTTTTTTCTTTTTTTTTTTTTTCTTTCTTTTTTTTTTTTTTTTATTTTTTTTCCCACACCCCACCCACACCTTTTTTTTTTTTTTTTTTTTTTTTTTTTTTTTTTTTACCTATATTTTTTTTTTTTCTTATAGTTAACTTTTCATTCCTTTAAATAAACTTTTTCCCCTTTTTTTTTTTTTTTTTCTTCCTTTTTCTTTAAATCGACAACCTTCCACATAATTTCCTATCCTTACTCTCATATCCCACCCTTCTACTTCCCCACTTTATTTTACCCTTTTTTTTTTTTTTTTTTTCTTTTTTATTTTTCTTTTCTTTTTTTTTTTTTTTTTTTTTTTTTTTTTTTTTTTTTTTTTTTTTTTTAAAAAAAAAATTATTTTGTTTTTTTTTTTTTTTTTTTTTCTACCACCTCCACCTTTTTTTTTTTTTTTTTTTTTTTTTTTTTTTTTTTTTTTTTTTTTTTTTTTTTTTTTTTTTTTTTTTTTTTTTTTTCTTTTTTTTTTTTTTTTTTTTTTTTTTTTCTTCTTTTTTCTTTTTTTTTTTTTTGTTATCACCTAATTGTACGTACCTATTTTTCTTTTTATTTTTATCTTCCTTTTTTTTCCCTCCTTTCAATTCTCCATTTTTACATTTTTATCCTTTACTTGCTCTCTCCACACATTTAAAACTTTTCATTTTTATCTGATCATCCACCACTCACTTCCTACTTCATTTCCATCCTTAACTACTCTTCAACATTTAAAAATTCCTTTTATTCCCTTTTCTCAGGGTACTCATTTTTTTTTCCCTTTCCTCTTTCCCTCCTTTTTTAACTTTTCCTTACATTATTTCCTTTCTATCTCCAAATTATTTTTTTTATTTTTATTCTTTCCCCCCTGTATTTTCTTTCTCCATTTTTCTTCATTTCATTTCCCTCCTCCTTTTTCCCCAAACCTCATGCCTCTTTATTTCTTTTTACTATTATTATTATCATAACTTTTTTCTTTTTCCATCTTTCTTCTTTTTTCTTTTACTTATTTCCTTTCTCCATTCTTTTCTTTTCTTCCTCATTATTTTTAATATTCTTTTTCACCCTCTTCTAATTTCATCTTTTCCACCTTTCTTACTTTTTCTATTATCCCTCCTTTCCTCTCTTCCTCCTTTCCCTATCTTTTTTTCATTAACCTTTTTTTTTTTTTTTTATCCAACTCCTTCTTCTTTTTTCTTCTTTTCTTTTCTTAATTACTCATTCCCTTTTCTTATCCTTTTCTTTTCCTCCTTTCCAATTCTTTTTCATCTTCACATTTGTTTTTTACCTTCAACATCCCTTTCTTCCCATTACCCTTTTTCTTTTTTTTTTTTTTTTTTTTTTTTCAATTTCTATTCATTCTTTCTCCTCCACTCTCCTCCTCTTCCTCCCCATTCACTTTTTTTCATCTCTTCCCAACTTCTCTTCCTCTCTTATACCTATTATACCATTACCTCATTCCATCACATTATTTCAATTTTACCTTCTTTTACTTCCCCTTTAACTTTTCTTCTCAACTTATACTTCACCCCTCCATCCTCTTCTCGTTCTTTTCTTTCTTTCTCCTCACTTTCTCCTTCCCTTTTTACCTCCCTCCCCTCCCCTCCATCCTCCCCCCCTTTTTTTTTCACTCCCCCTATTTTTTTTTTTTTCCCCTATACTCAAAGTCTTTTTCCTCCTCTTTCCCCTTTCTCTCTTTCTCTGTTTGGTTTTTTTTTTCTTTTCTCCCTATTTTTTTTCTTTTTCTTATAACTCACTTCACCTTTATTCATTACCTTCCACCCTTTCACATTCTGCTTTTTTCTTCACAAGATCCTTCTCCACTATTTCCCCTCTTTTTTTACCATTTTTCTTTCTTCCCCCCTCTTTTCTTTTTCTTATATTTTCTTTAACTTTTCTTCTTCATTCCTCTTTCTTCCCTTCTTTATCTCTTTACCTCCTTATCTTCTTACAACTACTTCTCTTCTTCTGTTTCCTTCTTTTCTACCTTTTCTTTTTCTTCCCTTTCCTTTCTCCCTCCTTCTCACCGTCCTTTTTTCTCCCATCTTTCCACATCTTCCCCCCCCTTTCTTCTTCCACACTTTCCTCTTCCCCTCTTTTACCCACTTCTCCCCTTTTTTCTTTTATCCATTACTATTTTACCTCTTTATTTTCCTCTTCCTTTCCTTCCCCCTTACTTCTTCTTTCCCCTCCACCCCCTTCCTTTCATTTTTCTTTCCCTCCTCCTCTTCCTCATTTTCATCCTTCCTTACTTTTTTTCCTTTCTTTTCTTTTCTTTTTCCCCTTTTCTTTCTTTTTCCCTTCCTTTCTATTTTCCATTTTCTTTTCTTCTCTATTTTCTCATCTTTACCCTCTTTCTCTCATTCTTTTCTCTTTCTTTCTTTCCCATTTCTCCCATATTTTCTCCCTCCCCTCTCCCTCCTCTCTTCTCCCCCTTCTCTTCTTTTCCCCTTTTTTTTCTTCTCCTTTTCTTTCCCCCCTTTTTCTTTCCCTCTCTTCTTCCTCCCTCCCTTCTTTTCTCTCCTTTCCCCCTTTTCCTCCTCCCTCCTTTTCTTTTTCTCTATCTTCCTCTTCTTTCCCAATTCTTCTCCCTTCCCCCCTCTCCCTTTCCCTTCCTCCCCCCCTCCCCCCCAATTTCATTTCCCCATTCCCACCCTCTCATTCACCTTTATCCCCCCCCCTTTCCTTTCCTATATTTCTCTTTCTTCCTCCTTCCCCCTTACCATTTCCTTCTCCCCCTGTGTTCTTACCCCCTTACCTTTATTCTCTAAATCTACCATACTTCCCTTACTTCTTTTTCTTATTTCTACTCTCGTCCCTCCATCCCCTCCTCCATCCAATCCCTCATTCAAATTACTCTCCCCTTTTTACACTCCCCCCCTTCTAACTTACCACCTACCTAACCTTTCCTTCCCCCTCTTCCTTTTCTTCCTTCCCCTCCACCTACAATTCATTTTTTATTCTTACCATCCCCATTCCTTCTTCCCCTTCTATCCTTCTCCCTTCCCTTATACCTATCTTTAATATCTACCATCCACCCCTTTCCTCTTTTATTACCTCTTATTCCTTCATTTAATTTCTTACTCTTTATTACCCGATTTCTATCATTTAATCCCTTTTTTCTCCTTCCTTCTCCCCTCTATACCTTTCCACCACTTTTTCCCCTTCCACCCCCCCCTTTTTCCCCCCCTTTTCCTCCCTACTTTTTTCCCTCATCTCACTTTTCTTTCTCCCTATATCACCTCCCTTCTCTCTCTCCTTCACCCTCACCTTCCCTTAACCTCTACATCCAATTTATTTCTAATATTCCTAAACCTTCTTATTTTTCTCCCTTTATCTCATTTAACTTTTTCCACACATCAAAACATTTTCCTTTTTCTCCTCCTCACATTTTCCTTTACCCTACCCTTTCCCCCACCAATTCTATTTCCACTAACTCTCCATTTTTTCATTATCCCTACTCTTTCTTTTCCTCCTCCCCTTCCTTTCCCCTTCCCCCCCCCTATTTTTTTTCATTCTCAATTTTTCTTATTTTCTTCTTTTCTTTCCCCTTTTCTTCTTCTTACTCTCCTTCTACCAACTCTTCCTTTTTTTTTCTCTTTCCTCTTCTTATCCCTCCCTTCTTCCTCCTTTTCCTCCTCCCTCCTTCTTCCTATTCTTTCCATCCCCCCTATTTTATTCTACTTTTTCCTAATTTTTTTCCACCCCCTCTCCCCCCCTCCTCTTTTCTTCCCCATTATTGATTCTCTCTCACCTTCTTCTTCCCTCTCCCCCTCTCTCTTTCTCACCTTTTCCCCACATTCTTGTTTTTTTTTGGCCTTCAACCCCACAGTAATGCACAAGTAATGAACTGGACGTGTGACAACACGGCGAGGCCGAGACAAAGGATACCGACATAGTTGATGACAGTACTTAATGAAACAGACGAGAGAACGATCTAGGATCATGATATCACACCCAACCGTTTCATCCGAAGCCCAATAAAGAGGCTAACGTCTCTGAGCCATTATGCGAGGGCTGGCTATAACTATCAGAAAGCGTTCAGGACACCTGGTGAAGGAATCATATCAGAATCCTTGTACAACTCATATGTATAACCAATCTGGAGTACGCAGCCCCAGAATGGCGCCCGTACTAGTCAAGCACAAGACTACGCCGAAAAAGTTACAAATTAGGCTACTATGCTAGTCCCATAACTAAGAGGCATGAGTTATGGTAAAGAGCTGAGGAATGTGCAACTTACTACCCTTGACAGAAGAGTAGGTGTGGGCTATGATCACTAACCTACAAAATCCTTCTTGGGGCAACTCGGACCGGATAAATCAAGTATTAGACTATTCCACACTGGCTAGACGCGAACCAATGGGACACAGTTGAAACTCGATTACCCACAGTAGCCACAGGGACGTTTAAAAGGTGAATTTTCCAGCTATGCCAAGTAGTGTAAGACTGGAGATGGACTCACCTAGGCAGTGATTTGGTGCGAGGGACTCACTCATTCACCCGGTTTTTTAATGTAGATATGATAGCGTCCCACCGTAGTCTCAGGAACCCTGCTACACCAGTTGAATTAACTACCCGTTGGAGGCTGCGTGAACCAAGAGCCAAATGCCTGACAACCACTGCAAGCACAATTATGGTAAGTACAAGAAGGTGAGTACACACACACAACACACACACAAACACACACCACCTACACACAAACCACCAACCCACCACACCACAACACCACCACACACCACACACACCAACCACCAAAACACACCCACACACACCCACACCACACCACTAAAACGACACACACCGCAGGTGACGCGTGTGACAGTACAACCCCCCCCCACAACACACACCACAACACACACACCACACAACCACACACCACACACACCGACTACAGACACCCAACAACACACACACACACACACAACACACACCACAATTCACAACACACAACAACCACACGATCTGGGGGGCCAGGTAGCCTCTCGTGCGGATGATCGCGCAGTATCGTAATTCTGTGGCGCCGAGGGTTCGATTCCACGCACCCGGACAGAAAACCAAATGGGCAAAGTTTCTTCACCCTGAATGCCCCTGTTACCTAGCATGATAATCAGGTACCTGGGAGTTTTAGTCAGCTGACACGTGGCCTGCTTCCTGGTGGTGTTTTGTGTCGGGTGGGGAAAAAACCAAAATAAAAAAAAAAAAAAAAAAAAAAACAAAAAGTTAGTAGGTAGCTTAGTAACACAGCTTGATGACCAGTTCGAGAGGCGCGGCCTGAATATCACCAGACTCAACCACACCGTAAATACACTCAAGCGAATACTACCACACAGCATGGATTCCTGTGTATGGAGTCAGACTCAGGGAGGACAACGTGCCAGGTCTTTACCCCCACGCTCCACACTTCACCCCAGATCCCAAGGTTTCAAGGTTCCTCCAGAGGAGAAGCAGAAGAGAGTCAGTTTCAGGGTGATGTACTCGAACATAGAGGATCACCAGCATGACAAGTGAACTAAGTGAAAGAGCACAAGAAGTGACCAGATGTAATCGGACTCACTGAAACATATATATATTGGAATATTGGTTCGTTTCGTCTGGTTGATAAAGACAGGCTGTTTAACACAAGGGGCACACGCACTAGGGGACACAGGTGGAAACTGAGTGCCCAAATGAGCCACAGAGATATTAGAAAGAACTTTTTAGTGTCAGAGTGGTTGACAAATGGAATGCATTAGGAAGCGATGTGGTGGAGGCTGACTCCATACACAGTTTCAAGTGTAGATATGATAGAGCCCATTAGGCTCAGGAAACTGTACACCTGTTGATTGACGGTTGAGAGGCGGGACCAAAGAGCCAGAGCTCAACCCCCGCAAGCACAACTAGGTGAGTACAACTAGGTGAGTACACACACACACACACCTTTACCCTCCCCTCTCCCCCACCACCCCCTCTCCCCCACCTCCCCCAAGCCCTCCCTCTTCCACCAATCTCCCCGTGCCAGGTCCCCAGCTCCCACTCACCCCAGATCCCAAAGGTTCCTCCAGAGGAGAAGCAGAAGAGAGTCAGTTTCAGGGTGATGTACTCGAACATAGATGGGATCACCAGCATGACAAGTGAACTAAGTGAAAGAGCACAAGAAGTGAACCCAGATGTAATCGGACTCACTGAAACAAAACTTTCTGGAATCATAAACAAATGCCGTGTTTCCCCAGGAGTACACAGTAATAAGGAAAGAGACGGAAGGTAGGGGAGGAGGCGGAGTGGCCCTACTCATGAGACAGGAAAGGAGTTTTAAGGAGATGGCTATCCCGGGCTGTGAGGAGTTCAGAGACTACATAGCAGTCACCATGACAATGGGAGGACCAAGAATAGTAGTAGCAGTAATATACAACCCTCCACCAAATGACAGAAGACCCAGTCAAGAGTATGAAAACAACAACATGGCAGATAACACTATAATTGTGAGGGCAACCTCTGCTGCCTGTAGAAATAGATCCCACCTGCTCATCATGGGCGACTTCAATCACGAAAGGATTGACTGGGAAAACAAGGAACCGCATGGAGGCGAGGATACGTGGAGAGCCAAACTATTGGAGGTGGTGACAAGAAACTTTTTATCCCAGCATGTCGGAGAACCCACAAAGATGAGAGGCAATGAAGAACCAGCGAGACTCGACCTAGTCTTCACTCTGAACCACTCCGACATAAGAGAAATCGGTTTTGAGGACCTAGTAGGAATGAGCGACCACAGTGTACTGGTGTTTGAGTACTTGGTGAAAGAAGGGTTATTGAACTCGAGGAGGGATACTGAAACCAAAAGGTTAGCATACCGAAAGGGAAACTATGAGGGGATACGAAAATTTCTGGCAGAAATAGCATGGGAAACAGAGCTCAGGGGAAAGACGGCTCAAGATATGATGGATTACATCACGCAGACGTGCAAGGACGCAGCAAACAAATTTGTCCCAGTCCAAAAGGAAAACAGAGAAATGAAAATGAGAAACCCATGGTTTAATCAGAGATGTAGGCTAGCTAAGCAGCAAAGTAAAAGGGCATGGAGAAACTATAGGAATAACAGGACACTGGAGAGCAGAGAAAGATACCAGAATGCCAGGAATGAATATGTCAGGATGAGAAGAGAGGCAGAAAGACAATACGAAAATGACATCGCAAGCAAGGCAAAGACTCCGCCTAAATTGTTACATAGCCACATCAGGAGAAATACAACAGTAAAGGAACAGGTTATGAAACTGAGGATAGGGGCGGAAGGATTCACTACAAATGACAAGGAAGTGTGTGAGGAGTTGAATAAGAAATTCCAGGAGGTCTTCACCTTCGAGCAAGGAGAAATTCCAGAGGTAAGAGAGGGAATAGCTAACCAGGAACCACTGGAAGAATTTGAGATTACCAGCGGGGAAGTAAGGAAGTGTTTACTAGAGTTGGATGTGACAAAGGCTATAGGCCCAGATGGAATCTCCCCATGGGTTCTAAAGGAAGGAGCGAGAGAACTGTGCCTACCACTCTCCATAGTGTATAACAAATCACTGCAACAGGGGAACTGCCAGATATTTGGAAAGCAGCTAACGTAGTCCCGATATACAAGAAAGGGGATAGACAGGAGGCACTGAACTACAGACCAGTGTCCTACCTGCATACCATGCCAAGCTGATGGAGAAGATTGTCCGAAAAAATCTAGTGGAGCATCTG
>WNGS01113491.1:6046-32195 GCA_020271785.1 Procambarus virginalis
CAGGTTATATAGTACCATGCACTACACTGTACACTGTGTGATACAGGTACACTGTGGTAAAGTCACACCCATATTACTTAGGCGGCGGCACTGCTTTAGCTCATTCTAAGTCACTCACAACGATCTTTGTCACCAGGGGTTACCTGATACCAGTTTGTTTTGCTCTGGTGATTTGTGACTACTAGGCTTCTGAACAATATAGTCACAGTCGCGATTCCGGGCGAGTGTTGGTATATCGAAAAGACGCTGAGTTTAACTTGACGGTGAGGAATGGACGGTGTGTTCAGCCTATTGGCCGAATAGACAGAACGGAACACATCCTCCGTGTACGGGCTCCCTCACTTGAATACTCTACAATGGCTTGAGGTTATCTTGAGATGATTTCGGGGCTTTAGTGTCCCCGCGGCCCGGTCCTCGACCAGGCCTCCACCCCCAGGAAGCAGCCCGTGACAGCTGACTAACACCCAGGTACCTATTTTACTGCTAGGTAACAGGGGCATAGGGTGAAAGAAACTCTGCCCAATGTTTTTCGCCGGCGCCTGGGATTGAACCCAGGACCACAGGATCACAAGTCCAGCGTGCTGTCCGCTCGGCCGTCCGGCTCCCCATGGCTGAGGCTGCCGGGCATCTGTGGCACACAGCACAAGAGTTACAATTTGACCAATAGCATTGCAGCAAATGGGCAGGAACCAATCATATTGACCGTTCGATGATCAGTAGGAGAGGTGACGCCATGAACACGTCATAGCTGTTATTTACCATCACGCCGGTTGACCCCAGAGGTCAGACGGTCGTTGGCGTCTCCCCTCTCTCACGCTCCGCACCGGCCAATGTACTCATTGACCCTGTGGCAAGTATGCTTAACTCCCTGTATCTACTTCCTGCCTGGACATACGGCGGCCTCCATATTATGAAAGTGTTCCTGGTTAAGTGGGCATTCTGGAGATACCCAACATGCCAGATCACTATCCAGGGTTACCAGAGATAGGCTTGTGCACGAAGTTCAGTGCACTGTGCACTGCAATGAGCCATTCAAATCAGCTGTGGGAGACACTTGAGGAACCATATTCTCAAATATATATAATATAGCCTGCCCTCCGAGGACTCCCCCTCCCCCTCAAAAGAAAAAAAAATCCATCCATTTACAGATCTCTAGTATCAGCTAGTGGTAATGGCTCCAAAGAGCCTCCATTTACGGGCTGTTCATGCCCGTGCCACCTTTTGGGTGGCCTCATCAATCAAGATAATTGATAAGTGTTATCTGTATCAGTGGCAGATTCTCTTACAAATAATGGTAGTCTTATCGGAATGTGCACATTTAAGTACAAGGAATATGGCAATTCCTCTCTCCTAATGACAGAAACTGTATTGTAACAACTGTACTTTTGGTACCACGAGTTTTAGCAATGTTTGCTAACATTTGTGCTGCCTCACACACGCAAGTGCAAACTCACAAACTCAAATGTGTGTAATGTTAGCAAACATTGTTTTGGTTTTATTCTTGGGAGATCTGAGTAGAGAATCAGTATGTTTGCAGGCACTGTACTTGAACTCAAGACGAAACATGTGGTGAGTAGTAATTTCTTACGTTTGTGGGAAGGGAGCCCGTGTTGTTTCTCTTAGTAAAAACTGTGAATTGGATTCATTCAGTGTGGGGGTTTTCTTTTTTTGCTGTCACGACTGCAATGCGTACGTCGCCAATGTACATGTGGCAGACGCTTCACGAAACTGTCGAAATTAGCAGAATAGAAAATACGAGAGCAACCGTACAGGGCCTGGGAGCAAGGTCGAGTTAGAGTCCTTGTGGGTCTCTTCTCAGACTAGCCTCACCTGGTCCTGCTCCACGTTGATCGTTGGAATCTCCTCAATGATGTAACACTTTAAGGGACTCCTAGGGTCCTCATCACATTTATAGTTTAGTGACTTAGGCAACTCGGTTGTGGGAGTAGGTCTCCCAAGATCCTCCCACAGCTGACCTGAATGGCTCATTGCAGTGCACAGTGCACTGATCTTCGTGCACAAAGCCTATTTCCCTTAATCCTGGATAGTTTTCTGGCATGTTGGGTATCTCCAGAATGCCCATTTAACCAGGAATACTTTCGTAATACGTAGGCCGTCGTATGTCCAGGCAGGAAGTAGATACAGGCAGTTA
This sequence comes from Procambarus virginalis, assembly GCA_020271785.1. Classification (NCBI taxonomy): domain Eukaryota; kingdom Metazoa; phylum Arthropoda; class Malacostraca; order Decapoda; family Cambaridae; genus Procambarus; species Procambarus virginalis. The sequence goes on from WNGS01113491.1 coordinate 8,199, forward strand.
AGCATACTGGCCACCAAAGGTCAGTGAGTACATGCCTGGAGGAGAGCGTGGGACCGAGGGGAGACGCCAGCAGCGTCTGACCTCTGGGGTCAACCGGCGCGATGTTGAATAACAGCTATGACGTGTTCATGACGTCACTCCTGCTACTGCTCATCGAACGAGCTAATATGATTGGTTCCCGCTCATTTGCTGCAATGCTATTGGTCAATTGTAAGTCTTTTGTGTGTGCCCACGAGACGCCCGGAGCTTCAGGCAAGATTCATTCTTGTGAGGGATCTCTTGCAAAGTGGACGTGTTCTGTTCTACCGGCCAATAGACTGAACACCGTCTATTCCTCACCGTCAAGTTAACTCAGCGTCTTTGCGATATACCACACACTCGCCCAGAATCACGAGTGCGAATATATGGTTTAGAAGCCTAAAGTGACAAATCTCCAGAGCGAAACAGACTGGTATCAGGTAACCCTGGTGACAAAGATCGTCGTGAGTGACCTAGAGTGAACTAAGGCAGTGCCGCCGCCTAAGAAACCTGTGTGTGTGACTTTACCACAAGTGTACCTGCATGGTATACCACAGCAGCCGCCAGCCGCCACTCATTCCGAGCGTGTACCTCAGTACCTCGAGCGCCCACCGCCAACCGCCGCCAACCGCCGCCACCGCCGCCAGCCGCCGCCAGCCGCCGCCGCCCTCACTCCTACGTGACGTCGCCACCTTACGCACCGCCAGTGCCAGTGTGTGCGCGTGTGTCTGTCTGTTAAGCATACAGCACGCCCTACTCACAAATCATCTTAAGATACTGCGAGTACCCTCCGTGTCTACGAGCGAAACCAGCTATCAGGTCACCTACGAGTGCTTGTATAAATGTGCCTGACTGAGTGAGTAAGGAAAGGTACCTTATCTGTAAGTACAAGATCTTGTCATTGTTTATTGTGTCTGTGTTGATCTGAGGGATCAACCACAGTTCTCACCTTCTTATACCTGTCGCAGGTTATAGGTGAATCGACGGTGTATGCGTGTTTATCTGTGTGGTATCACTGCATTTCACTCGTCTGTGAATGTGAGCTTCACATACACCACACATTTAGTATTGTGTGATTATTATTGTGAATGTTATTGCCTGTCCCATTGACAGTGCCATTGTGTTTATTGCATATCATCATTACCGAGTATCCGGTTGGAACTCTTGTGATCCCTTTGCATACCGGCAGTTAGGTTGCCGTGTTAATGATTGGCTGTCAACTGTGTTAAGTTAGGTGTTTCTCCACGAGTGGATACGAATCGATTAGCCAGACGTCAAGAGTCTCGCTAATGCAACCATAGCTTTGCTGACGCCAATCTAAAGTAAATCAAGCACCCTGTGTATTAGTGGTTAAGTTAGTAAATAAACTACTGTTAAGCTTTATGCGGTGTTTCCGTTGAACCACTTCTGAATACTGCCAATATTACTCCAGCCTTCAGCTCTAAGTGTCTTCAACACCGAATTGCCTAATTCACTAAACTATAAATGTGATGAGGACCCTAGGAGTCCTTTAAAAGTGTTACATCATTGAGGAGATTCCAACGACCAACGTGGAGCAGGACCAGGTGAGGCTAGTCTGAGAAGAGACCCACAAGGACTCTAACTCGACCTTGCTCCCAGGCCCTGTACGGTTGCTCTCGTATTTTCTATTCTGCTAATTCCGACAGCTTCGTGAAGCGTCTGCCACATGTACATTGGCGACGTACGCATTGCAGTCCTGACAGCAAAAAAAAGAAACACCCCCACATCGGTGTTGAAGACACTTAGAGCTGAAGGCTTGAGTAATATTGGCAGTATTCAGAAGTGGTTCAACGGAAACACCGCATAAAGCTTAACAGTAGTTTATTAACTAACTTAACCACTAATACACAGGGTGCTTGATTTACTTTAGATTGGCGTCAGCAAAGCTATGGTTGCATTAGCGAGACTCTTGACGTCTGGCTAATCGACTCGTATCCACTCGTGGAGAAACACCTAACTTAACACAGTTGACAGCCAATCATTAACACGGCAACCTAACTGCCGGTATGCAAAGGGATCACAAGAGTTCCAACCGGATACTCGGTAATGATGATATGCAATAAACACAATGGCACTGTCAATGGGACAGGCAATAACATGCACAATAATAATCACACAATAACTAAATGTGTGGTGTATGTGAAGCTCACATTCACAGACGAGTGAAATGCCGTGATACCACACAGATAAACACGCATTCACCGTCGATTCACCTATAACCTGTGACAGGTATGAGTAGGTGAGAACTGTGGTTGATCCCTCAGATCAACACAGACACAATAAACAATGACAAGATCTTGTACTTACAGATAAGGTACCTTTCCTTACTCACTCAGTCAGGCACATTTATACAAGCACTCGTAGGTGGCCTGATAGCTGGTTTCGCTCGTAGACACGGGAGGGTACTCGCAGTATCTTGAGATGATTTCGTGAGTAGGGCGTGCTGTATGCTTAACAGACACACACACACACACACACACACACGCACACACACACACTGGCACTGGCGTTGCGTAAGGTAAGGTGGTGACGTCACGTAGGAGTGAGGGCGGCGGCGGGCGCTTGAGGCCACACCAGGTACACTCAGGGCGAGTGGCGGCTGGCGGCGGCTGTGGTACCATGCAGGTACACTTGTGGTAAAGTCGCACACAGGTTACTTAGGCGGCGGCACTGCCTTAGTTCACTCTGTCACTCACAACGATCTTTGTCACCAGGGGTTACCTGATACCAGTCTGTTTCGTTCTGGAGATTTGTCACTTTAGGCTTCTGAACAATATACTCACACACTCGTGATTCTGGGCGAGTGTGTGATATATCGCAAAGACGCCGAGTTAACTTGACGGTGAGGAATAGACGGTGTTCAGTCTAGTGGCCGATAGACAGAACAGACCCGTCCTCTCGGTTTGGTCTCCCTCACGTGAATGGTTTTGCAAAGGGTGCCGAGCATCTCGTGGCACACAACACAAAAGAGTTACAATTTGGCCAATAGCATTGCAGCAAATGAGCGGGAACAATCATATTAGCTCGTTGGATGAGCAGTAGGAGAGGTGACGTCATGAACACGTCACGAACACGTCATAGCTGTTGTTCTCCATGCGCCGGTTGAGGTTGACCTCAGGGTCACACTGTCGCCTTGCAGGCGTCCCCTCTACTCTTCTCACGGCACCACCGATGTACTCACTGACCCTTTGGTGGCAAGACCCCTTTGGTGGCAAGTATGCTTAACTCCCTGTATCTACTACCTGCCTGGACATACGGCGGCCTCCGTATTATGAAAGTGTTCCTGGTTAAGTGGGCATTCTGGAGGTACCCAACATGCCAGGTCACTATCCAGGATTAAGAGAGATAGGCTTTGTGCACAAAGATCAGTGCACTGTGCACTGCAATGAGCCATTCAAGTTAGCTGTGGGAGAATCTCGGGAGACATACTCCCACATTCAGATTACAACTGTAGTTACAGTATTTTTAAAAATGTTGTTGACACCTCTGTTGACAGCTGTTGACCTCTCTGCAGGTACCCTGCTAAGGCCTGGAGGTCCTCTGTACAGGGCTGGTGGTCCTCTGTACAGGGGCTGGTGGTCCTCTGTACAGGGGCTGGTGGTCCTCTATACAGGGGCTGGAGGTCCTCTGTACAGGGCTGGTGGTCCTCTATACAGGGGCTGGTGGTCCTCTGTACAGGGGCTGGTGGTCCTCTATACAGGGGCTGGTGGTCCTCTATACAGGGGCTGGTGGTCCTCTATACAGGGGCTGGTGGTCCTCTATACAGGGGCTGGTGGTCCTCTGTACAGGGCCTGGAGGTCCTCTGTACAGGGGCTGGTGGTCCTCTGTACAGGGGCTGGTGGTCCTCTATACAGGGGCTGGTGGTCCTCTGTACAGGGGCTGGTGGTCCTCTATACAGGGGCTGGTGGTCCTCTGTACAGGGGCTGGTGGTCCTCTGTACAGGGGCTGGTGGTCCTCTGTACAGGGGCTGGTGGTCCTCTATACAGGGGCTGGTGGTCCTCTGTACAGGGGCTGGTGGTCCTCTGTACAGGGGCTGGTGGTCCTCTATACAGGGGCTGGTGGTCCTCTGTACAGGGGCTGGTGGTCCTCTGTACAGGGGCTGGTGGTCCTCTATACAGGGGCTGGTGGTCCTCTATACAGGGGCTGGTGGTCCTCTATACAGGGGCTGGTGGTCCTCTATACAGGGGCTGGTGGTCCTCTGTACAGGGCCTGGAGGTCCTCTGTACAGGGGCTGGTGGTCCTCTGTACAGGGGCTGGTGGTCCTCTATACAGGGGCTGGTGGTCCTCTGTACAGGGGCTGGTGGTCCTCTATACAGGGGCTGGTGGTCCTCTGTACAGGGGCTGGTGGTCCTCTATACAGGGGCTGGTGGTCCTCTGTACAGGGGCTGGTGGTCCTCTATACAGGGCCTGGAGGTCCTCTGTACAGGGCCTGGAGGTCCTGTGTACAGGGGCTGGTGGTCCTGTGTACAGGGGCTGGTGGTCCTCTGTACAGGGGCTGGTGGTCCTCTGTACAGGGGCTGGTGGTCCTCTATACAGGGCCTGGAGGTCCTGTGTACAGGGGCTGGTGGTCCTCTATACAGGGCCTGGTGGTCCTCTATACAGGGGCTGGTGGTCCTCTGTACAGGGGCTGGTGGTCCTCTATACAGGGGCTGGTGGTCCTCTATACAGGGGCTGGTGGTCCTCTATACAGGGGCTGGTGGTCCTCTATACAGGGGCTGGTGGTCCTCTGTACAGGGGCTGGTGGTCCTCTGTACAGGGGCTGGTGGTCCTCTATACAGGGGCTGGTGGTCCTCTATACAGGGGCTGGTGGTCCTCTATACAGGGGCTGGTGGTCCTCTATACAGGGGCTGGTGGTCCTCTGTACAGGGGCTGGTGGTCCTCTATACAGGGGCTGGTGGTCCTCTGTACAGGGGCTGGTGGTCCTCTATACAGGGGCTGGTGGTCCTCTATACAGGGGCTGGTGGTCCTCTATACAGGGGCTGGTGGTCCTCTATACAGGGCTGGTGGTCCTCTGTACAGGGGCTGGTGGTCCTCTGTACAGGGGCTGGTGGTCCTCTATACAGGGGCTGGTGGTCCTCTGTACAGGGGCTGGTGGTCCTCTATACAGGGGCTGGTGGTCCTCTATACAGGGGCTGGTGGTCCTCTATACAGGGGCTGGTGGTCCTCTATACAGGGGCTGGTGGTCCTCTGTACAGGGGCTGGTGGTCCTCTATACAGGGGCTGGTGGTCCTCTATACAGGGGCTGGTGGTGAACTTACCCAAGCAGTTTGTAGCCACTTACTCATTTCATTAATGCGACCCTCTGTCCTGCGTGACAGTGACTACTAGCATTATCCTCACTTTAATCAGACTATCAAATCCTCAGATTAGGCAAAATTGTAATTAATTTTGTCAATAAAGATGTTAATAATAAATAATTAATGCGACAACTGAATCTTGGGATGTGGTCCCTTCCTCATGTTCAATATCTTGGATGCTGTGACATCAGCGGTGTCTCTTCATGTTCACATTTTGTATCTTTTTCTAACCTTTGAAGCATTCTTTCTGGTACTCGAGCACACAGTGTGTTCCGTGAGCACAGCTTGTTGATTAATTATTAAATAAAGTAGGTTTAAAGACATCTCCATGATTGGTGCTCTTGTTCATCATAGCAAAGTTACTACTGTGTCCTTGACATATTGCACACAACCTCCTATTTTATTAATACCCAGATTAAGGGTCACGCCTGCACTCCAATATTGTTGATAGACACGCTCTAAGATTGCAGAAGTCTATTTGAAGATAAATCATTACAAATAATTCGAGTTGGCTGGAGCCCCCTCATAGCTTTCTTAGATATAATTGATGTTAGAGTTAAAGATCGTTGTCAGTGGCGTATGTTTCCTTAGTGAGAAGTGAACCATCCACTCTGGCAAGATCATTCACAGTCACATGTCAATTTGGTAGAGCAAATGTAGGATTAAGATGTAATGATAGTGTGTGATTACAGTGTGCGCAGGGTGAGGAAGGTGGTGGTGCGCACTCCTGCCATGTGCGGGGGATTGCGCACCTGGTGAAAAGGGTTACAGAGGCACGTTATGGGCTCATGGGGTTCGGTTCCTGAACCCATTATGTACTTCTGTAATGCTTTTCACAACCGCCCATGGGATGGATATGGTGTGCACAAGGTGTGAAGGATAGATGTAATTGTTAATGTAATTATCACCATTGAGGCCTGATAGACCTTTTGTGTCCTCTTAATACTTTGTGCGCTACCGCTCACAGGAGTATGGGATGCACAATAAACTACCGCTCACAGGATGAGTATGGGGTGCACAATAAACCACCGCTCACAGGAGGAGTATGGGGTGCACAATAAACTACCGCTCACAGGAGGAGTGAGGATGTGCCACCCAAGTGCACAATAAACTACCGCTCACAGGATGAGTATGGGTGCACAATAAACCACCGCTCACAGGAGGAGTATGGGGTGCACAATAAACCCCCGCTCACAGGAGGAGTATGGGGTGTACAATAAACCCCCCTCACAGGAGGAGTATGGGGTGCACAATAAACCCCCGCTCACAGGAGGAGTATGGGGTGCACAATAACTACTGCTCACAGGAGGAGTATGGGGTGCACAATAAACTACCGCTCACAGGAGGAGTATGGGGTGCACAAACTACCGCTCACAGGAGGAGTATGGGGTGCACAATAAACTGGCTGCCTCCGAGGCAACAATCAATGACTAAACTATGATCGCTGAAGACTGTTCATGGCCGTTGTCTTGAATGTTTGGTGAAGGTCGTGACTGGTGCAATGGTGGGTTCGTCCCCGCTGCTTGTGAGAGGAATGTACAATACATGCAGATCGGCCAACACATTTCGTCAGCAACAGTGAACACTGCCTCAGTCGGAAGCTCTAGAATTATTGTTATTGAAAGAAAAGTGTCTAAACATACACAACAAATACGGCGGAGTCGAAGAAACTGTTACGTGTATTATAACTTAATTGGTTGTGTGCGCGTCCCCTCCCCCCCCCCCCCAGCGGACACGACAAGTGATGTCACCGTACACAACACCGTCCACTATATAATCCATCCCAGATGACAGTGTTGTTGACGGTGGCCGTGAGTGTGGCCGACTGTGAACCTCGACCTCCGACCCGCCATTCCACCTTCACGCTCAAACTCCTCCATAACAGACGCCGGTGAAACGTTGAAGATACATTCATCTCGATACATTCCATAAGTATGAGAACGGAATTGGATTTTGGCGACTTAATATTGCCTTTACAACATACACACAATTAGAAGTGACATGAATGAACAAGTATAATGTGAAGAATATTTGACCGAGGTCGTGCAGGACCCAACAGTACATCCGGGGCCCGAGGCACCATCATTGACACGACTTCCTCTGCTTGTGCAGTTTGGTCACCATGAAGTCTGGCGCGCCGTGAGGCCGCCACCCGATGGACACTCTTAATTCTCACCGGCTGTAAGTCTCGCTTCAGTCATCTCTTGGCATCACGTAATGATGTCTTTCATTCATTCGTTCCGTCAGCCAGCCAGTCATCCAGCGTGGGTGAGTTAGTTCTACATCTAGACAAACACAAAACAAAGTTAGCTAAGGTTGAGAGGTATGCCACCAGGCTAGTCCCCGAGCTGACAGGTATTACGAGAAAATATTACTGAAACTAAACCTCTGAAACCTCATGACACTGGAAGACTGAACAGTAAAGGGAGACGTGATCACGACCTACAAATTCTCAGAGGAATTGACAGGGTAGATAAAGATAAACTGTTTAGCACGAGTGGTACACCAACAAGGGAACACAGGTGGAAACTGAGTACCGAAATGAGCCACAGGGGACGTTAGAAATAACTTCTTCAGTGTCAGAGTAATTAACAGATGGAATGCATTAGGCAGTGATGTGGTGGAGGCTGACTCCCATACGCAGCTTCAAATGTAGATATGATAGAGCCCAGTAGGTTCAGGAACCTGTTTGACAGTTGAGAAGCAGAACTAAAGAGCCAAAGCTCAACCACTGCAAGTACAACTAGGCGAGTACGTACATACACATACAAAAATACATACATATCAGTAGTGTCTTTATATCACAAATGATTCAAGAAGAGTGCTGCCTTGTTCAACAGTCTGTACAAGGTAGTTTACATTTGCGGTGGGGGTTATCTTGAGGTTATCTTGAGATGATTTCGGGGCTTTTTAGTGTCCCCGCGACCCGGTCCTCGACCAGGCCTCCACCCCCAGGAAGCAGCCCGTGACAGCTGGCTAACACCCAGGTACCTATTTTACTGCTAGGTAACAGGGGCATAGGGTGAAAGAAACTCTGCCCATTGTTTCTCGCCGGCGCCCGGGATCGAACCCGGGACCACAGGATCACAAGTCCAGTGTGCTGTCCGCTCGGCCGACCGGCTCCCCCGGGGTGAGACAGATATTAGTTCTGCTCAACACCCACCCAACTGGGCGGTAACTTTACAGCCGTGTGCAGGCTGCCTCCCTACAGCCGTGTGCAGGCTGCCCCCTACAGCCGTGTGCAGGCTGCCCCCCTACAGCCGTGTGCAGGCTGCCCCCCCTACAGCCTGTGTGCAGGCTGCCCCCCTACAGCCGTGTGCAGGCTGCCCCCCTACAGCCGTGTGCAGGCTGCCCCCCTACAGCCGTGTGCAGGCTGCCCCCCTACAGCCGTGTGCAGGCTGCCCCCTGCGGCCGTGTGCAGGCTGCGCCCCTACAGCCGTGTGCAGGCTGCCCCCCTACAGCCGTGTGCAGGCTGCCCCCTACAGCCGTGTGCAGGCTGCCCCCCTACAGCCGTGTGCAGGCTGCCCCCTACAGCCGTGTGCAGGCTGCCCCCCTACAGCCGTGTGCAGGCTGCCCCCCTACAGCCGTGTGCAGGCTGCCCCCCTACAGCCGTGTGCAGGCTGCCCCCTACAGCCGTGTGCAGGCTGCCCCCTACAGCCGTGTGCAGGCTGCCCCCCTACAGCCGTGTGCAGGCTGCCCCCCTACAGCTGTGTGCAGGCTGCCCCCCTACAGCCGTGTGCAGGCTGCCCCTCTACAGCCGTGTGCAGGCTGCCCCCTAAAGCCGTGTGCAGGCTGCCCCCCTACAGCCGTGTGCAGGCTGCCCCCCTACAGCCGTGTGCAGGCTGCCCCCTACAGCCGTGTGCAGGCTGCCCCCCTGCGGCCGTGTGCAGGCTGCCCCCCTGCGGCCGTGTGCAGGCTGCCCCCCTACAGCCGTGTGCAGGCTGCCCCCCTACAGCCGTGTGCAGGCTGCCCCCTGCGGCCGTGTGCAGGCTGCGCCCCTACAGCCGTGTGCAGGCTGCCCCCCTACAGCCGTGTGCAGGCTACCCCCCTACAGCCGTGTGCAGGCTGCCCCCCTACAGCCGTGTGCAGGCTGCCCCCCTACAGCCGTGTGCAGGCTGCCCCCTGCGGCCGTGTGCAGGCTGCCCCCTGCGGCCGTGTGCAGGCTGCCCCCCTACAGCCGTGTGCAGGCTGCCCCCCTACAGCCGTGTGCAGGCTGCCCCCCTACAGCCGTGTGCAGGCTGCCCCCCTACAGCCGTGTGCAGGCTACCCCCCTACAGCTGTGTGCAGGCTGCCCCTCTACAGCCGTGTGCAGGCTGCCCCCTAAAGCCGTGTGCAGGCTGCCCCCCTACAGCCGTGTGCAGGCTGCCCCCCTACAGCCGTGTGCAGGCTGCCCCCTACAGCCGTGTGCAGGCTGCCCCCTGCGGCCGTGTGCAGGCTGCCCCCCTACAGCCGTGTGCAGGCTGCCCCCCTACAGCCGTGTGCAGGCTGCCCCCTGCGGCCGTGTGCAGGCTGCGCCCCTACAGCCGTGTGCAGGCTGCCCCCCTACAGCCGTGTGCAGGCTGCCCCCCTACAGCCGTGTGCAGGCTGCCCCCCTACAGCCGTGTGCAGGCTGCCCCCCTACAGCCGTGTGCAGGCTGCCCCCCTACAGCCGTGTGCAGGCTGCCCCCCTACAGCCGTGTGCAGGCTGCCCCCCTACAGCCGTGTGCAGGCTGCCCCCCTACAGCCGTGTGCAGGCTGCCCCCCTACAGCCGTGTGCAGGCTGCCCCCCTACAGCCGTGTGCAGGCTGCCCCCCTACAGCCGTGTGCAGGCTGCCCCCCTACAGCCGTGTGCAGGCTGCCCCCCTACAGCCGTGTGCAGGCTACCCCCCTACAGCCGTGTGCAGGCTGCCCCCCTACAGCCGTGTGCAGGCTGCCCCCCTACAGCCGTGTGCAGGCTGCCCCCCTACAGCCGTGTGCAGGCTGCCCCCCTACAGCCGTGTGCAGGCTGCCCCCCTACAGCCGTGTGCAGGCTGCCCCCCTACAGCCGTGTGCAGGCTGCCCCCCTACAGCCGTGTGCAGGCTGCCCCCCTACAGCCGTGTGCAGGCTGCCCCCCTACAGCCGTGTGCAGGCTGCCCCCTACAGCCGTGTGCAGGCTGCCCCCCTACAGCCGTGTGCAGGCTGCCCCCCTACAGCCGTGTGCAGGCTGCCCCCCTACAGCCGTGTGCAGGCTGCCCCCCTACAGCCGTGTGCAGGCTGCCCCCCTACAGCCGTGTGCAGGCTGCCCCCCTACAGCCGTGTGCAGGCTGCCCCCCTACAGCCGTGTGCAGGCTGCCCCCCTACAGCCGTGTGCAGGCTGCCCCCCTACAGCCGTGTGCAGGCTGCCCCCCTGCGGCCGTGTGCAGGCTGCCCCCCTGCGGCCGTGTGCAGGCTGCCCCCCTGCGGCCGTGTGCAGGCTGCCCCCCTGCGGCCGTGTGCAGGCTGCCCCCCTGCGGCCGTGTGCAGGCTGCCCCCTGCGGCCGTGTGCAGGCTGCCCCCTGCGGCCGTGTGCAGGCTGCCCCCCTACAGCCGTGTGCAGGCTGCCCCCCTACAGCCGTGTGCAGGCTGCCCCCCTGCGGCCGTGTGCAGGCTGCCCCCTGCGGCCGTGTGCAGGCTGCCCCCTGCGGCCGTGTGCAGGCTGCCCCCCTACAGCCGTGTGCAGGCTGCCCCCCTACAGCCGTGTGCAGGCTGCCCCCCTGCGGCCGTGTGCAGGCTGCCCCCTGCGGCCGTGTGCAGGCTGCCCCCTGCGGCCGTGTGCAGGCTGCCCCCTGCGGCCGTGTGCAGGCTGCCCCCTGCGGCCGTGTGCAGGCTGCCCCCTGCGGCCGTGTGCAGGCTGCCCCCTGCGGCCGTGTGCAGGCTGCCCCCTGCGGCCGTGTGCAGGCTGCCCCCTGCGGCCGTGTGCAGGCTGCCCCCTGCGGCCGTGTGCAGGCTGCCCCCTGCGGCCGTGTGCAGGCTGCCCCCTACAGCCGTGTGCAGGTGATGCTTACCTTACTGGCGCTGCTGTTCGTTTCACTATAGTTGAAACGTATTTTTTATTCTTCTGTTTTTATATTGCGATCTCATAGTGGATTTGTGATGGTTTTATGGGAGGGGTTGTTGTTGCTGTCTGTTGTACCATGGTTCTAAATATCTTCTGATAAGGGTGTTGACTTCTCTGAGTGTACCCGTTGTTTGTTAATACTTGAAGGCTTCTCTTTGGTTCCTTGTGGTGTTTATGCCAGTCACAACATTGCCCTTGCCACTGAATTTTTAAAAGACAAAGGCAGTGGACTTATATACTGTGACTCGCAGAGTGCACTCCTGGCATTGAACGCACATAGTAGTGACACCCATAAAATAGTCAGTGATATTCGAATGAATGTTTTAGCTGCTAAAGAAAACAGATTTGAAATTAAATTCCTATGGATACCATCACATGTTGGCATCTCAAGGCATGACACTGTTGATATGCTTGCAAAGACAGCCTGTAGAAAACCAGTGGTAGAAATTGATATGGGTGTTTCATTAGCAGTGACAAAGAGAATACTTAAACAAATATCTAATGAAGATCTCACCGACCTAACAAATTCACAAAGACCTGAAAGTTGTAGCATTAAATATTATGATAGATATCGTGAGGAGACATTCACATATGGGACTAATAGAACAAGAACCCGGCAATGTGATGTTATAGTGGCCAGAATACGCCTGGGATATAGACGTATCTGGCAGCTTTCTCAAAACCCAAATGTCGAGTACACAATGTGTCAACTTTGTGAAAGAGAAAACATGCACTCTCTTGAACATTATATTGTAGAATGTCTCATATTGTCTGACTTTCGCCCTCCTGGGCTAAGGCATGCTGAACTGTGTAATTACTATATGAGTACTGGAACACTTGATGATATATTGGGCTTGTACCCAAGATTGACCATGTAATGTATCAATTATACAATGTATGTTTGTGGTGTAACTATATAACCTGAACTTGTAAAAGCACCTTAATCAACTTCAGTGATTAAGTGCTTAATTGCACACTAGTTTCTCTGTCAGCTATCTCACCCTGTCAGAGCAAGAGAGACAAATGTATGTGAATGCATGTGTGTGTGTATATATGCATGTATATATGTATATGTTCGTATATATGTGTGTGTATGTATATGTATGTGTATAAAGTACATATGGAAGCTGATCAGAATTGCATTTCACCTTTGTAAATGCACATTAATGACACTACGAACACTTTATGCAGGGCATACGTAAATCTGTGTATCTATGTATTTACGTATGTTGGTTAGCTTAGCATTTTAAAAGCACCGACTCACCTTCTGTGGTTGATTGTTCAATAAACCCCTGAACTATATGTTTAACACATGTGTGGCCACGTCTNTGAAGCACTGCCACACGACCCCCAGAGGCCAATGCCAAAAGATAGCCGAGGCAAAGCACCTGGCCCCGAGGAGCCACAACCACCAAGGAGAGAAAAACGGGAGAAGCACCCGTCCAAAGACCTGGACGGCACAGGCAGTGCAGAAACAGGCCGGAGGTGAAACAATGCACGATCAGCCTGCGAAACGGCACAGAAGGAACATCGATACCGAAAGCTAGCAGCAGAAACCAGGTGCAAGACCCAGGAACAGTCCCAAGCGCCTCTACACCTTCTGCAAGCCATCCTATGACAGCCCCAGGAGGGAAAAGAAAACGCAGGACCAAAAACCAAAATGCCACAAGCGTGCAAGGCCCCACCACAAGGCAGCGACAGGGAAGGAACCTGCATAGGAGCCACCCCGCACCAACCCGGCAGAAGGGCAGGAGCGAAGACTCAGGAAAAGGAGCAAAATCGCCCACAGGAAAACGAGGAGCGCCGAGACAGCGCGAAGAGGAGATATATGCACAAAAGAACCAGAAGGCCAAACATCCAGAAACTGCCGGGAAGAGGACCCACAAGCCCTAGAAAGGACCGGAGGGAAGCTCAACCGAATGACGACAGACGTACCAGAAAATGGGAAAGAGCTGACTGGGGTTAGAGACACAGAATTGCACTTTCCCACTCTCTCTCATTATTCCTGCCCTTTCATTCTCCGCCGCACCATGTACATGTACGTTTACAGGAGAGTGAAGGAGGAGGGGCCACTGGGAAGTGTGTCAAGGAAAACCCAGCACAAAGACGCCGCCAGAAGTAGCAGGCCCGGCCTGTCAACGAGAGGAGCAGCAGTGTCATCGCCGTGTCAGCGCAGTTCTCTCTATGGTGTGGGTGCCAGAAGCCACGGAGCGACCGGGACAAGGAAGAAGATGTCGTTGACGGGTGTCACACGAGCCCCAACAGATGACCAATGCAGTATAAGGCGCTAGGACTGACCTGCGCTGGTCGGACTGACTGACATGTCAACGTCACATGGGTGTGTTGAACTCCCTCTGTTTATCCGCTTTCTCCTTTCCCACGGCAATTGGGGTGCAGCAACCAAGGCTACCCCAATGTACATGAGGCAGACGCTTCAAAACAAAACTGAATTAGCAAAAAGAAAATACGAGAACAACCGTACAGGGCCTGGGAGCAAGGTCGATAACCCAAATGAATTTTTCATGGATATGATACCAACATCAAATCATATATCAGACGTCACCCTATCCCCACTGGATTTTGAAGAAGCCATAAACAGTATGCCTATGCACTCCGCACCAGGCCCGGATTCTTGGAACTCCATATTCATCAAGAACTGTAAAAAACCACTATCGCAGGCCCTTCACATTCTGTGGAGACAAAGCCTAGATACTGGCGTTATTCCTGATATACTAAAAACAGCAGAGATAGCACCACTTCATAAAGGAGGAAATAAGGCAGAGGCAAAAAATTACAGACCGATAGCACTAACATCGCACATCATAAAAATTTTTGAGAGAGTGCTAAGAAGTAAGATCACAAAATACATGGAATCACAGCATCTCCATAACCCCGGACAACATGGTTTCAGAACAGGGCGCTCTTGCCTGTCGCAGTTGCTGGACCACTATGATATGGCATTAGATGCTATGGAAGACAAACAAAACGCTGATGTAATTTACACAGATTTCGCAAAAGCTTTTGATAAATGTGACCATGGTGTTATTGCCCATAAAATGCGCTCAAAAGGAATTACCGGAAAAGTAGGCAGATGGATCTACAATTTCCTGACCAACAGAACCCAATGTGTAATAGTCAACAAAATAAAATCCAACCCGTCAACCGTTAAGAGCTCAGTCCCCCAGGGTACTGTGCTTGCTCCAGTACTTTTTCTCATCCTCATATCGGACATAGACAAGAGCACAACCTATAGCACTGTATCATCCTTTGCAGATGACACTAGGATCTTCATGAGAGTAGGCAACATAGAGGACACGGCGAACCTCCAGTCAGATGTAGATCAGGTCTTTCTATGGGCTACAGAAAATAATATGGTGTTTAACGAAGACAAGTTCCAGCTCATGCGCTATGGAAAAAATGAAAATATAAAAACGGAAACCACGTACAAAACTCAGGCAAATCATAACATAGAACGAAAAGGCAATGTAAAGGATCTGGGTGTACTCATGTCGGAAGACCTTACCTTTAAAGAACACAATAAAGTAGCCGTCACAACTGCAAGAAAAATGACAGGTTGGATAACAAGAACTTTTCACACTAGAGATGCTATACCGATGATGACACTTTTCAAAACGCTTGTGCTCTCTAGAGTGGAGTACTGCTGCACAATGACAGCCCCTTTCACTGCTGGTGAAATTGCTGACCTGGAGAGCGTGCAGAGGTCCTTTACTGCTAGAATCCACTCGGTAAAACATCTAAACTATTGGGACCGACTTAAGAGCCTAAATCTGTATTCCCTTGAGCGCAGGCGGGAGAGATACATAATAATTTACACGTGGAAAATATTAGAGGGGCTGGTCCCAAACCTGCACACAGAAATAACATCACATGAGACCAGAAGACATGGCAGGATGTGCAGAATACCCCCGTTGAAAAGCAGAGGTGCAACTGGTACTCTGAGAGAGAACTCTATCAACATCAGAGGCCCGAGACTGTTCAACACGCTTCCACTACACATAAGGGACATAACTGGCAAACCCCTCACAGTGTTCAAGAGAGAACTGGATAAGCACCTCCAAAGGATACCTGATCAACCAGGCTGTGACTCATACGTCAGGCTGCGAGCAGCCGCGTCCAACAGCCTGGTTGATCAGTCCAGCAACCAGGAGGCCTGGTCGATGACCGGGCCGCGGGGACGATAAGCCCCGGAAGCACCTCAAGGTATCCTCAAGGTAAGGTAAGGTCGAGTTAGAGTCCTTGTGGGTCTCTTCTCAGACTAGCCTCACCTGGTCCTGCTCCACGTTGGTCGTTGGAATCTCCTCAATGATGTAACACTTTAAGGGACTCCTAGGGTCCTCATCACATTTATAGTTTAGTGAATTAGGCAACTCGGTGTTGAAGACACTTAGAGCTGAAGGCTGGAATAATATTGGCAGTATTCAGAAGTGGTTCAACGGAAACACCGCATAAAGCTTAACAGTAGTTTATTTACTAACTTAACCACTAATACAAAGGGTGCTTGATTTACTTTAGATTGACGTCAGAAAGGCTATGGTTGTATTAGCGAGACTCTTGGCGTCTGGCTAATCGACTCGTATCCACTCGTGGAGAAACACCTAACTTAACACAGTTGACAGCCAATCATTAACACAGCAACCTAACTGCCGGTATGCAAAGGGATCACAAGAGTTCCAACCGGATACTCGGTAATGATGATATGTATAAATCACAAATACACTGTCAATGGGGACAGGCAATAACATGCACAATAATAATCACACAATAACTAAATGTGTGGTGTATGTGACGCTCACATTCACAGACGAGTGAAATGCCGTGATACCACACAGATAACACGCATTCACCGTCGATTCACCTATAACCTGTGACAGGTATGAGTAGGTGAGAACTGTGGTTGATCCCTCAGATCAACACAAACACAATAAAACAATGACAAGATCTTGTACTTACAGATAAGGTACCTTTCCTTACTCACTCACTCAGACACATGTATGCAAGAACTCGTAGGTGGCCTGACAGCTGGTTTCGCTCGTAGACACGGAGGAACACTTTCATAATATGGAGTGCGCCCTACTTGCAGGCAGTAGGGCGTGCTGTATGCTTAACAGACACACGCGCGCACACACTTGGCACTGGCAGTGAGTAAGGGTGGTGACGTCACGTGGAACAGTGAGGGCGGCTGGGAGCTGCAGGTTATATAGTACCATGCACTACACTGTACACTGTGGTACAGGTACACTGTGGTAAAGTCACACCCATATTACTTAGGCGGCGGCACTGCTTTAGCTCATTCTAAGTCACTCACAACGATCTTTGTCACCAGGGGTTACCTGATACCAGTTTGTTTTGCTCTGGTGATTTGTGACTACTAGGCTTCTGAACAATATAGTCACAGTCGCGATTCCGGGCGAGTGTTGGTATGTCGAAAAGACGCTGAGTTTAACTTGACGGTGAGGAATGAACGGTGTTCAGCCTATTGGCCGAATAGACAGAACAGAACACATCCTCCGTGTACGGGCTCCCTCACTTGAATACTCTACAATGGCTTGAGGTTATCTTGAGATGATTTCGGGGCTTTAGTGTCCCCGCGGCCCGGTCCTCGACCAGGCCTCCACCCCCAGGAAGCAGCCCGTGACAGCTGACTAACACCCAGGTACCTATTTTACTGCTAGGTAACAGGCGCATAGGGTGAAAGAAACTCTGCCCAATGTTTCTCGCGGGCGCCTGGGATTGAACCCAGGACCACAGGATCACAAGTCCAGCGTGCTGTCCGCTCGGCCGTCCGGCTCCCCATGGCTGAGGCTGCCGGGCATCTGTGGCACACAGCACAAGAGTTACAATTTGACCAATAGCATTGCAGCAAATGGGCAGGAACCAATCATATTGACCGTTCGATGATCAGTAGGAGAGGTGACGCCATGAACACGTCATGAACACGTCATAGCTGTTATTTACCATCACGCCGGTTGACCCCAGAGGTCAGACGGTCGTTGGCGTCTCCCCTCTCTCACGCTCCGCACCGGCCAATGTACTCATTGACCCTGTGGCAAGTATGCTTAACTCCCTGTATCTACTTCCTATCTGGACATACGGCGGCCTCCATATTATGAAAGTGTTCCTGGTTAAGTGGGCATTCTGGAGATACCCAACATGCCAGATCACTATCCAGGGTTACCAGAGATAGGCTTGTGCACGAAGTTCAGTGCACTGTGCACTGCAATGAGCCATTCAAATCAGCTGTGGGAGACACTTGAGGAACCATATTCTCAATATATATATAATATAGCCTGCCCTCCGAGGACTCCCCCTCCCCCT
Source organism: Procambarus virginalis (assembly GCA_020271785.1). Taxonomy (NCBI): domain Eukaryota; kingdom Metazoa; phylum Arthropoda; class Malacostraca; order Decapoda; family Cambaridae; genus Procambarus; species Procambarus virginalis. The sequence continues at coordinate 25,927 of WNGS01113491.1, forward strand.
CAAAAAGAAAAAAAATCCATCCATTTACAGATCTCTAGTATCAGCTAGTGGTAATGGCTCCAAAGAGCCTCCATTTACGGGCTGTTCATGCCCGTGCCACCTTTTGGGTGGCCTCATCAATCAAGATAATTGATAAGTGTTATCTGTATCAGTGGCAGATTCTCTTACAAATAATGGTAGTCTTATCGGAATGTGCACATTTTAAGTACAAGGAATATGGCAATTCCTCTCTCCTAATGACAGAAACTGTATTGTAACAACTGTACTTTTGGTACCACGAGTTTTAGCAATGTTTGCTAACATTTGTGCTGCCTCACACACGCAAGTGCAAACTCACAAACTCAAATGTGTGTAATGTTAGCAAACATTGTTTTGGTTTTATTCTTGGGAGATCTGAGTAGAGAATCAGTATGTTTGCAGGCACTGTACTTGAACTCAAGACGAAACATGTGGTGAGTAGTAATTTCTTTCGTTTGTGGGAAGGGAGCCCGTGTTGTTTCTCTTAGTAAAAACTGTGAATTGGATTCATTCAGTGTGGGGGTTTTCTTTTTTGCTGTCACGACTGCAATGCGTACGTCGCCAATGTACATGTGGCAGACGCTTCACGAAACTGTCGGAATTAGCAGAATAGAAAATACGAGAGCAACCGTACAGGGCCTGGGAGCAAGGTCGAGTTAGAGTCCTTGTGGGTCTCTTCTCAGACTAGCCTCACCTGGTCCTGCTCCACGTTGATCGTTGGAATCTCCTCAATGATGTAACACTTTAAGGGACTCCTAGGGTCCTCATCACATTTATAGTTTAGTGACTTAGGCAACTCGGTTGTGGGAGTAGGTCTCCCAAGATCCTCCCACAGCTGACCTGAATGGCTCATTGCAGTGCACAGTGCACTGATCTTCGTGCACAAAGCCTATTTCCCTTAATCCTGGATAGTTTTCTGGCATGTTGGGTATCTCCAGAATGCCCATTTAACCAGGAATACTTTCGTAATACGTAGGCCGCCGTATGTCCAGGCAGGAAGTAGATACAGGGAGTTAAGCATACTGGCCACCAAGGGTCAGTGAGTACATGCCTGGAGGAGAGCGTGGGACCGAGGGGAGACGCCAGCAGCGTCTGACCTCTGGGGTCAACCGGCGCGATGTTGAATAACAGCTATGACGTGTTCATGACGTCACTCCTGCTACTGCTCATCGAACGAGCTAATATGATTGGTTCCCGCTCATTTGCTGCAATGCTATTGGTCAATTGTAACTCTTTTGTGTGTGCCCACGAGACGCCCGGAGCTTCAGGCAAGATTCATTCTTGTGAGGGATCTCTTGCAAAGTGGACGTGTTCTGTTCTACCGGCCAATAGACTGAACACCGTCTATTCCTCACCGTCAAGTTAACTCAGCGTCTTTGCGATATACCACACACTCGCCCAGAATCACGAGTGCGAATATATGGTTTAGAAGCCTAAAGTGACAAATCTCCAGAGCGAAACAGACTGGTATCAGGTAACCCCTGGTGACAAAGATCGTCGTGAGTGACCTAGAGTGAACTAAGGCAGTGCCGCCGCCTAAGAAACCTGTGTGTGTGACTTTACCACAAGTGTACCTGCATGGTATACCACAGCAGCCGCCAGCCGCCACTCATTCCGAGCGTGTACCTCAGTACCTCGAGCGCCCGCCGCCAACCGCCGCCAGCCGCCGCCAGCCGCCGCCGCCCTCACTCCTACGTGACGTCACCACCTTACGCACCGCCAGTGCCAGTGTGTGCGCGTGTGTCTGTCTGTTAAGCATACAGCACGCCCTACTCACGAAATCATCTTAAGATACTGCGAGTACCCTCCGTGTCTACGAGCGAAACCAGCTATCAGGCCACCTACGAGTGCTTGTATAAATGTGCCTGACTGAGTGAGTAAGGAAAGGTACCTTATCTGTAAGTACAAGATCTTGTCATTGTTTATTGTGTCTGTGTTGATCTGAGGGATCAACCACAGTTCTCACCTTCTTATACCTGTCGCAGGTTATAGGTGAATCGACGGTGTATGCGTGTTTATCTGTGTGGTATCACTGCATTTCACTCGTCTGTGAATGTGAGCTTCACATACACCACACATTTAGTATTGTGTGATTATTATTGTGCATGTTATTGCCTGTCCCATTGACAGTGCCATTGTGTTTATTGCATATCATCATTACCGAGTATCCGGTTGGAACTCTTGTGATCCCTTTGCATACCGGCAGTTAGGTTGCCGTGTTAATGATTGGCTGTCAACTGTGTTAAGTTAGGTGTTTCTCCACGAGTGGATACGAATCGATTAGCCAGACGTCAAGAGTCTCGCTAATGCAACCATAGCTTTGCTGACGCCAATCTAAAGTAAATCAAGCACCCTGTGTATTAGTGGTTAAGTTAGTAAATAAACTACTGTTAAGCTTTATGCGGTGTTTCCGTTGAACCACTTCTGAATACTGCCAATATTACTCCAGCCTTCAGCTCTAAGTGTCTTCAACACCGAGTTGCCTAATTCACTAAACTATAAATGTGATGAGGACCCTAGGAGTCCCTTAAAGTGTTACATCATTGAGGAGATTCCAACGACCAACGTGGAGCAGGACCAGGTGAGGCTAGTCTGAGAAGAGACCCACAAGGACTCTAACTCGACCTTGCTCCCAGGCCCTGTACGGTTGCTCTCGCATTTTCTATTCTGCTAATTCCGACAGCTTCGTGAAGCGTCTGCCACATGTACATTGGCGACGTACGCATTGCAGTCGTGACAGCAAAAAAAAAGAAACACCCCACATCGGTGTTGAAGACACTTAGAGCTGAAGGCTTGAGTAATATTGGCAGTATTCAGAAGTGGTTCAACGGAAACACCGCATAAAGCTTAACAGTAGTTTATTTACTAACTTAACCACTAATACACAGGGTGCTTGATTTACTTTAGATTGGCGTCAGCAAAGCTATGGTTGCATTAGCGAGACTCTTGACGTCTGGCTAATCGACTCGTATCCACTCGTGGAGAAACACCTAACTTAACACAGTTGACAGCCAATCATTAACACAGCAACCTAACTGCCGGTATGCAAAGGGATCACAAGAGTTCCAACCGGATACTCGGTAATGATGATATGCAATAAATCACAATACACTGTCAATGGGACAGGCAATAACATGCACAATAATAATCACACAATAACTAAATGTGTGGTGTATGTGAAGCTCACATTCACAGACGAGTGAAATGCCGTGATACCACACAGATAAACACGCATTCACCGTCGATTCACCTATAACCTGTGACAGGTATGAGTAGGTGAGAACTGTGGTTGATCCCTCAGATCAACACAGACACAATAAACAATGACAAGATCTTGTACTTACAGATAAGGTACCTTTCCTTACTCACTCAGTCAGGCACATTTATACAAGCACTCGTAGGTGGCCTGATAGCTGGTTTCGCTCGTAGACACGGAGGGTACTCGCAGTATCTTGAGATGATTTCGTGAGTAGGGCGTGCTGTATGCTTAACAGACACACACACACACACACACACACACACACGCACACACACACACTGGCACTGGCGTTGCGTAAGGTAAGGTGGTGACGTCACGTAGGAGTGAGGGCGGCGGCGGGCGCTTGAGGCCACACCAGGTACACTCAGGGCGAGTGGCGGCTGGCGGCGGCTGTGGTACCATGCAGGTACACTTGTGGTAAAGTCGCACACAGGTTACTTAGGCGGCGGCACTGCCTTAGTTCACTCTGTCACTCACAACGATCTTTGTCACCAGGGGTTACCTGATACCAGTCTGTTTCGTTCTGGAGATTTGTCACTTTAGGCTTCTGAACAATATACTCACACACTCGTGATTCTGGGCGAGTGTGTGATATATCGCAAAGACGCCGAGTTAACTTGACGGTGAGGAATAGACGGTGTTCAGTCTAGTGGCCGATAGACAGAACAGACCCGTCCTCTCGGTTTGGTCTCCCTCACGTGAATGGTTTTGCAAAGGGTGCCGAGCATCTCGTGGCACACAACACAAGAGAGTTACAATTTGACCAATAGCATTGCAGCAAATGAGCGGGAACAATCATATTAGCTCGTTCGATGAGCAGTAGGAGAGGTGACGTCATGAACACGTCACGAACACGTCATAGCTGTTGTTCTCCATGCGCCGGTTGAGGTTGACCTCAGGGTCACACTGTCGCCTTGCAGGCGTCCCCTCTACTCTTCTCACGACACCACCGATGTACTCACTGACCCTTTGGTGGCAAGACCCCTTTGGTGGCAAGTATGCTTAACTCCCTGTATCTACTACCTGCCTGGACATACGGCGGCCTCCGTATTATGAAAGTGTTCCTGGTTAAGTGGGCATTCTGGAGGTACCCAACATGCCAGGTCACTATCCAGGATTAAGAGAGATAGGCTTTGTGCACAAAGATTAGTGCACTGTGCACTGCAATGAGCCATTCAAGTTAGCTGTGGGAGAATCTCGGGAGACATACTCCCACATTCAGATTACAACTGTAGTTACAGTATTTTTAAAAATGTTGTTAACACCTCTGTTGACAGCTGTTGACCTCTCTGCAGGTACCCTGCTAAGGCCTGGAGGTCCTCTGTACAGGGGCTTGTGGTCCTCTGTACAGGGGCTGGTGGTCCTCTGTACAGGGGCTGGTGGTCCTCTGTACAGGGGCTGGTTGTCCTCTGTACAGGGGCTGGTGGTCCTCTGTACAGGGGCTGGTGGTCCTCTGTACAGGGGCTGGTGGTCCTCTATACAGGGCTGGTGGTCCTCTATACAGGGGCTGGTGGTCCTCTGTACAGGGGCTGGTGGTCCTCTGTACAGGGGCTGGTGGTCCTCTATACAGGGGCTGGTGGTCCTCTGTACAGGGCTGGTGGTCCTCTATACAGGGCTGGTGGTCCTCTATACAGGGGCTGGTGGTCCTCTATACAGGGGCTGGTGGTGAACTTACCCAAGCAGTTTGTAGCCACTTACTCATTTCATTAATGCGACAACTGAATCTTGGGATGTGGTCCCTTCCTCATGTTAAACATCTTGGATGCTGTGACATCAGCGGTGTCTCTTCATGTTCACATTTTCTATCTTTTTCTAACCTTTGAAGCATTCTTTCTGGTACTCGAGCACACAGTGTGTTCCGTGAGCACAGCTTGTTGATTAATTATTAAATAAAGTAGGTTTAAAGACATCTCCATGATTGGTGCTCTCTTGTTCATCATAGCAAAGTTACTACTGTGGCCTTGACATAGTGCACACAACCTCCTATTTTATTAATACCCAGATTAAGGGTCACGCCTGCACTCCAATATTGTTGATAGACACGCTCTAAGATTGCAGAAGTCTATTTGAAGATAAATCATTACAAATAATTTATTCGGAGTTGGGCTGGAGCCACCTCAGAGCTTTTCTGTAGATCTACATTGATGTAGAGTTAAAGAATCGGTGTCAGTGCATGCGTATGTGTTTCCTGATTGAGAATAGTGACACATCCACTCTGTCAAGATCATCACAGTACACACTGGTCAATTTGGCTAGGAGGTGCAATATGTAGGATTAAGTATGTATATGATAGTGTGTGTTACAGTGGTGCGCATGGGGGTGAGGAAGGTGTGTGTGTGCGTCACTACCTGCCATAGCTGCGGGGCATGTTGGCCACCTGGGTGAAAAAGGGTTACAGAGGCACGTTATGGGCTCATGGGGTTCGGTTCCTGAACCCATTTATGGATACTTCCTGTAGTGCTATTTTCACAACCGCCCTAGGGTATTGGATATGGTCGTGCATACAAGGTGTGAGGGATAGATGTAATTGTTAATATAATTATTACCATTTGAGGCCTCCTGATAGGACCTTTTGTGTGTCCGTCCTTAATACTTCCTTGTGCAGCTAGCCGCTCACAGGATGGGTATGATGTGCACAATAAACTACGGCGCACAGGATGAGTATGTGATGTGTCCATCAACTAAAACCCCCGGCCACAGGATGAGTAATGGGGTGCACAATAAACCCCCGATCACAGGAGGAGTATGAGGGTGCACAATACAACCCCCCCGTCACAGGTAGGAGTACTCGGGGTGGCCCACACAATAAACCCCGCTCACCGGCAGGAGTATGGGGGGCACAATAAACTACTGCTCACGAGGAGGAGTATGGGGTGCACATAAACTACTGCTCACACGGAGGAAGATTATGGGGTGCACAATAAACTAACTTTCACAGGAGGAGTATGGGGTGCACAATAACCCCGCTCACAGGAGGAGTATTGGGGGCACC
>WNGS01113500.1:0-10028 GCA_020271785.1 Procambarus virginalis
TGCTGTATTGTGCCTACCAATTTTTGTCAACTACCATTCAAGCTTTCATTGCAATCAATCTTAGCTACCTAAGTGCTTTATTGTACTGTACCTACAATTTTCTCTCATCTTTTTTTTTCTTGCCATGTAACTGTTATCATTTCTTTTTTATAATTTTTGCTAATATTTACCTACTTAAAATTTTCTTAGATTAAGGACCTGCCCGAAACGCTGCGCATACTAGTGGCTTTACAAGATTGTAATTACCATATTATATATTCTCACATTCCCAATGTACCTTCTTGTATATGAATAAATAAATAAATAAATAAATAAATAAATATATCTAAAAAAGTTTCAAAACTGTTGGCATTCTTTCTAAGATCAGATATTATGTACCCCGCCCTGCCCTGGTGACTCTCTATTACTCCGTCATCTATCCATATCTCAACTATGGTATTTGTGCTTGGGGTTCTACTACCCAAAATCATTTACGTCCTCTAATCACTCAACACAAATCTGCTATTAGGACAATATCCAACTCTGGCCCCAGACATCACTCGGTACCCCTACTCAAATCTCTGAATATGTTAGATATTAAGTCACTGCACATTCTCTCATGTGTATCATACATATATAAAACGCTGAACTGTAATGCCAATCCTGACCTCAAAAGCCTCATAGAAGGTTGTAACAGAACCCATGAGCACCACACCAGAAATAAATACAGTTTTGATATTCTTAGAGTACGACTTAATCAAACTAGAAATGCTTTACAAATCAAGGGACCCAGAATGTGGAATGACCTTCCCAACCATGTTAAAGACTGTACCTCTCTCAACCAGTTTAAGAGAAAAACGAAGCTATACCTAATAAATTCCCTGTAACCTGCCTTACCCCTCTATTGTCAACCAATGTCTGTTTTTGTTTTAAGTGACGCTGTTTTGTCGACCGAATTGTATTTGTGCTGCTTTTCAGCCATGTTCCCCCTTCTTAACTGTTTTTTTGTTCTCAACTCATTTTATTCCTTATGCTCAATTAGTCTTCAGCCGTAGTCATTTAAGTTTTTCATGCCCGAAACGCTTTGCGTAATAGTGGCTTTAGGAATTGTATGTACTAGCTCTATCTATAACTCCATCACTCTGTACAATCACTTGTATGTATGTACCTTACCTAAATAAACATTTTGATTTTGATTTTTTTTTTGAATTGCATTTGTAGATTTGCATCCAAATAAGATATAATGGGTCTTTTCTATGTTAAGTGTTAGTTTGTTGGTTGACATCCATAAGTGGACTTTTTTTAGTTCATTATTAACAACATTATTTAGTGTATGTGTGTTACCATGGGAGTTAGTTAGTTAGTTTAGTTCATTTATTATGCACCCCATACCCATCTTGTGGGCGGTAGTGGAAAGGGTTACAGAGGCACATAATGGGCTCAGGGACTGAACCCCACAATTCATTTAGCTAAGCAAGTTACAATCTTGATGAGCTAGTTACAAAATTCAATATAAGTTGTCACATCAAAAATGGGTTCGAGATCGACCTCAAGTACAGGTTCTAAAATAAGCAACTGACATATGTGGAGAGCTAGTGTCACAATTTATATGTTTGTCCTGCACACCGCCCCCCATCCAGTGGGCAGCGGTGGATAGGTTACAATCACTCAGTTACTACCTACAGTTAGCAAACTGGGGATATTTGGCTAAAATTTCTAGTAGCAGATCATTTTGAATGAAATATTTACACATCGCTGGAACATTGGTTATAGAATTGTCTCTAAATTCACGTATCTTTTCGCACTCCATCACATAGTGACGGAGGGTGTGCGAATAATTTTGTTGACACAGTTTACATTTGGTCAGGTCTACATCGGCAGATAATGAGAATTCCCAGAGATACTTGTAACCGAGTCTAAGCCGAGCAGTAGTAACATCTAGAAGTCTGCTGATTTTATTGGATGATCCATAGATGTGTGGCTCCTCTTGCATGATAGTATGATGATAGATGGAATTACTGGTGTCAATTTCACTTTGCCTCAGATCTACAAGATCTTGTTGAAGTTCTCGGTGTACTGCTGCTCTCAGATTGCTCATTGACAATCCAAGGTTACACTCAACGGCTCCTTTAAAGGCAGATTCTTTGGCTAACTTATCAGCTCTATCATGCATTCGGAGGCCAACATGAGATGGAGACCACATGAAATGGACTCTGTTACCATCCTTAATAATTTTGTTGTATTTGTGTCTAGCTTCGGACACGAGCATGTTACAGTTATGTCTTAAAGAGTTGAGAGCATTTAAGGATGATAAGGAGTCACTTACAATTAATGTATCAAGTTTGGAGACTTGTACACATTTCAGTGCAAGGATCAAGGCAAATAGTTCAGTCTGAAGGGTAGAGGCCCAGTTGTTTATACGGACTCCCCACTCAAAGTACAAGCCATCGCCCATTGTCAGAACAACTGCACCCGTGGTGCGGTGTAGGGAACCATCAGTGTATATGATTTGAGAGAGAGAATGCTCTGTGGACAGAGCATCAATATGGCTTAAGGCGTTGAGCTTTGCCTCAAGACGAAGCTTGGGCTTATCTCTAATTTGCTTCTTGGGTGGAAAGGGAGGGATTAAAACTGGAAAGGGTGTAACCTCCCACGGTGCAGGAAAGTGCCGTTGTTGTTTCTCTTGGTACAAATCATGAACCCCATACATTCTGAGTTGAGTTCCAGTTTTTGTTATCCATTTGGAACAATGCTGATCTTCAATAAAGTAATTCTGGAGGGCTTCTGTGCAAGGATTAGGATGAGTTAGCCTAAGCATTTTTATACCAATTTGACAGTTAATTTCAGTAACAACGCTCAGAATATTAAGTTCCTTTCTCATATTAAGTATCTTTGTGGTACGAGGGCACCCAAGGATTATCCTCAGGCTTCGTTCTGCAATTTTTCAAGCCCTCCAAGCTTTCTTTCAGGCATCAAAACAAGCAGAGGTGCAGCATAATCCACTAAAGATCTGATGTATGCAAGGTACATCATTTTGACAATTCTGACATTGGCACCATAGCCTGAGTGATAACCTGCAACAGCCTTGAGAGCTCGGAGCCTCTCTTTATACTGACGACAGAGTCTGAATACAACAGGACCATACAGTGGCACCTCAAGGCCAAGGTATTTGAATCTGTTTACATAGTCAAGCTGGGAGCCATCAGATAGTTGCATCTTGCGAACAGCTCCTCCCTGCCTGGGTGGGCGCCGATTTAGTATCTTTGTTTTCTCTGCTGAGATAATTAAACCTAGGTCCTGACATGAGTCTAATACAGAGTTAAGAGTGTTCTGCGTGTTAGCATACCCAGTGGTGTGTATCATTATATCATCAGCATAGCTAATGATGTGGACGTTGGGTTTGCTCGGTATAGAGTTTAACAGCGTGTTTATTAAGATATTAAATAAGGTAGGACTGAGGACACCACCCTGCGGGGTACCTAGTTCAAAGTCTCTTGTTACACTCCTATGCCCCTGGAAAAATACAGATGACTTCCTGTTGGATAAGTAACCCCTGATCCAACAAAGAAGCCGACCACCAATATTCATTCTTGCAAGCTCACTCAAGATAACATGTCTATTTGCAATATCAAAGGCAGACTTAAGATCTAGGAAGGTGGTATATGACTTTTCAGTGTGCAGGGTAAGAAAGGTGGTGATGCAATGATGCACACTCCTTCCATGCATGAAGCCATATATCTGGGGGGATAGCATGGTTCTTATTCTATGGAGGAGACGGTTTAGGACCATTCTCTCGAATGTTTTGCAAATGCAGCTAGTAAGGGAAATTGGGCGGAAAGCATTCTCTTGATTTGGCTTGGGAATTGGAATGATTATACTGTTGGTCCAAGAGATAGGAAGTTCCCCAGTAACATAGCTCATATTATACAGCTCAAGCAGGGGATTCCCTGGTACTAAAGGGAGCAGACGCAATATGTCATAAGTGATACCATCTTCACCGGGGGATGTGGCTTTGCCTTTGTTTAGGGCCGCGAGTAATTCAAACTCAGTGAATGGCACGTTGCATTCATCTTCCTTGTGGAGCATGAAGTCAACGAGCCTTTCTCGATCTCCGTAACCAGCATTTAATCTGAACTGTATGTCTGGGGGAAGATTATTGAAGCTAGAGGTGGTTGCCCAAGCATCGACTAACTCGTTTGCTCTGTGTAGAGGGTGAGGGTGTGCTACTTGGCCGATCTTATCGCCTTTAATTCTTTTAATATCCTTCCATGCCTGGCTGAGGGGGTGTGAGAGTTGAGACTGTTAACAAAAGTTTCCCAGTTATCTTGCCTGAGCTCTGTCATGCGCTCCCTCGCCTTGGCTAGGGCTTTCTGAAAGAGCTTGAGCATTGCTGGCGTACGTGTTTCCCTATATGCAAGTCCAACTCGTCTGGCAGTGCGTTTCAAAGTACGCAGTTTGGGGTCATTGTAATAGGCATGACGTTTATTACCTTTCATGTCGTTCCGACTATTGGATGGTGCAGGGGGCCGACCTAAAGGGTCAGCAAACATCTGAATGCTCTGTACTAGATCGTCGTTAAATGTCTGGACTGTGGAGGGATCATAAGTGCTGTACCACTCTGACACATGAGCAACAAAGTCTTCACGTCGAGCAGGAGGAACACTGAGCCGTTTGCGTTTGAAAGTTCCACCGGGCAGGATGGTATCTCCTATACATAGAGTAGTCAATCTAGGGTGATGATCTGACAACAAATCTGTTACAATAGATGATGTGCACCAGACGTGAGAGACGTTGAAACCAACACAGAGGTCTAGAATGCCTCCACAAATATGCGTGGGTTCAAGGTCACCCACAATCTGCACATCTTGGTGACTATTTAGTAGCGACAGCAGTTGATTCCCATTACCGTTACTGAAGCGAGAGCCGCCAATGTCCTTGTGTCTAGCATTGTAGTCACCAAGAATGATGGTTGGCTCTGCTTGAGCGCAGGCCGGAAGATCAATATAATTTAACTTTCCTGCTGGAGCATATAGATTAAATACATTGAGGACAGAGTTGCCCACATAGATCCTCACTCCATGATACTGTTGACCGGCAGTTTGTTTTTCTGGCAGAAGTTGATGGGGTAGGGATTGTTTGATGTATAGAATGCAAGAGTTACTGGATCTGAGGTTGTAAGAAACAAATGAGGGCAATTTCGGGGGTGAGGATCTTGCGGGAACTCTGCACTCCTGGAGACATACAATATCGATGTGTTCAGTTGTTACTTTGTGATGTAAATCTGAGAACCTTTTTTGAGGGATGCAATGTTCCAGCTAAGGATGGATAACTTAGTTAATTGTGCATTTAAAGTCAGCATTATATATTGATATTATTAGTTCACTTAATATATGTTATCTATATACATATTATCTATTGCACTACTGTATAAGTCCAGGAACATTTTTTAGTTTTTTACCAATGTCACACATTTGTATCCAATGGTCTAGTACAATTTGTCGGTCATTTCCAGCTATAGAGTCGTTTTGAACATACTTTAGCACAACTTTGGCAGTTAACTTGCGTGGAAGGGCTCCACTACACAAGATTTCAAGATCACTAGAAGTTTCCCCTGATGGGCAAGCGAACACATGTTTGGAGGGTTCAGGGGTGGAAGGGGAAGTTTGGCAGTCATTGCTTACAAGTCCCCTCATACACGTGAGCATCGTCGAAATATCGCTGGTGGATTTTTTCTCATGTTGGAGTTGCTCTTGCAGCCGCTCCGTTTGCTGCTGTGACTGCTGCTGGTGTTCCTGCAACCGGTCACGAAGGGCAACCACTGCTTGAACAGTGGAGCAACCCAAGGGCGAGGTGGTAGGGAGGCTGAGGTCGCGATCTGTCTCATTTTGATCCAGTTCCTTATCCCCCACTTCCAGTTGACTGTGGGGTCCAGCTATGGATGTGGATGGTGGTCTCACAGTAGGTGACATTATCCCAGAACCAGGAAGTGGCCACTCTACATCAGGGGAAGGCCCACCACTGGCAGAAGATGCAGCACCTGGTTCTTGTGGGGGAGCTGGGATGATGGCACGAGTCTTCGGTCTGGTCCCCTTGTGCACTTCATAATTATCAGGTGGTGAGTTTGGCAGCCAGCTGGAGCGAACATCACCTCCAGATGGCTCTGAACAGCGAGTGGGACTGATTGCAGCATTTGGCAACTGCTCTACATGGTGGTTTGAAGGGTATGGCGAGTGTTGTGTCAACACCTCCGAGAGGCAGGTTTCTGGCACCTGACGGGCAGGCGCAGGTTGAACAGACACCTGTCATCTGGCCCCGTGGTGCACTTGGTGCTTGGCAGATGGTGAAGTATTTGGTATCCAGCTGCTACGAACACTACGTCCAGGTGGCTCTGCACAGGAATTAGAGCCGACAGCTGTACCTGGCAACCGTCCTCCCGGGTGGGCGGGGCCGGGCACCTGACCGTAAGCAGCTGGTCGCTTGACACAGTCAAGGTGCCAGGCTTGAACACCGCTCCTGCCACAGTTTATGCATTTTTCACTTACTGACTGCAGTTCCTTTATGAGTTTAATACTCACCTCAGATTTATGAGGTTCACCACACACGGCACAAAAAAGTTTTTGCTTGAGTAGTACCTGGCTACGTGACGTCCCCATCGTTGACACTTATAACACCTACGAGGGGGAGGGTTGTAGAGTGCTATGTTATAGTGCCGACCAAAAGCTGCTCTAGAGTAAATTCTGTCCGGTATAGGCGTGGCACCTTTCCATGTGGCAGCTATGAGGCCATTTCTCAGACGTTTAGAGTTTACAATATTTCCATCACAGAGATATTCAGGCTTAATGAGTTTATTAACATTGAATATGACAATGGTTACTTTTGGACACCTAGGTGCTGCATTTTTCATCTTAATGCCTGCATACTCTTTATTTAGCAACACATTTACTGTCGTTTGTAACGAAGACATAGTCACTTTCATCTCTAGGTAACTTAATGACCTTATCATAATGTGCACCAGAGGCTTCACAAAACCACTGCACTTTTCCCTCTACTGTGGTTCCCAGAGGAAAATCTAGACGTACATGTCTGGCAGCAGCCGAATTTGGTGGGTTTGATCGTGCCCTTCTCGACTGCTTACGGCGCTGACTTCTACTCATTTGCACCGTGAATCCCTCATCATCTGCACCGCCTTCTGATGAGTCGTGGGGCACTACTGAGGAGGTAACACCATCATTAGAAAACAATTGACGAGCGTGCGATGTGTCCACAAAGTCACTATCTGGCAACGGCGATATGTGCTGCCCGGCACCTTATCCGGGGCAGTTGCCATGACGTTAATGACACAACACCTATATGCAGAGTATTACGGTACACTCGCTTCACAGTGAACCACAAAGCAGCACATCAACAAATGGCCTATTCACAGGGTGGAAGGGGCCGCCAACCATCAAACAAGATCAGCAGAAATAAATCGGTCAGCCTGCATATATGAGGCTCCACTATTTTCAAGGTCACAGCGCACCTTGCAGGTTGGCTCGCAAATTTTGAAGTTGGTGGTACATGCATAAGTATCTACTTAACAGATACTTAACACTCGACAAAAACTTGACATACACAGGCAACAAACCGTAGTACTTGAGAGCTGGCGGAGAGATGTGCAAGAAGCATGTTGATCATGAAGGCGTTCCTAGCATAATATCCTCATTCACTGGCCGGGCGAGGTGCTAGGCCTAACAGAGCGTGCCACACCAGTGCCCTTACACTTCCCAGCAAACACAGAACGTTTGTGGACGTTTTTAAATGGTGCCACAAAGGTAATACTGTAACTTTTGACATAAATACGTATATCTGACGTTCTTAAAACCACTAGATATAACTAAAAACAAATATTCTTAAGACACAGTTTTTTAAGATTTATGTAAAAATTTAAAAATAATAGTGAATGCTATGGAATTATAATGTTTTCATGCTTTATATTTAAGAATAAATAATTTTCAGTCAACATTTTGTTTTTTTTGTTTACTTTATGTAAACCGATCCAATTTGCGTTCTTATAACATAAATATAACATTTATATGATGTCAATATAACGTTATTTACACGACATCATTACGTTATTATGATGTTATATTAACGTATAATTCCTGTATGAAAACCAGAATATATATATTGAACTTTATGTTTTAAACCTTGTAAAGTTATCAAAAAACTTGGAATAAGACTGTAAGCATGCTTTACTTATGAAAATATACAAACAAATCAACAAAAACATTTTAACATAAAAAACATATAGTACATAAACATAACAAATTAACTGCATGCATGGGAGTTAATTGGAACTCTGTAATATTGCATACATGAACCTTAAGGTACAAACCCAGTGTATTTACCCATGCAGTTCTTTCCTAAATCTAATTTTTTCCAATTTTTACACTTTGTTCCGAGATCTGTCTTGTGTTGCTACTTTAATACCCCATTAATGTCCCCCTTTGATATGTCCATTCATCCCATTGTGCACCTCTACCATACCTTGAGGCTACCTTGAGGTGCTTCCGGGGCTTAGTGTCCCCGCGGCCCAGTCATCGACCAAGCTGTTGGACGCGGCTGCTCACAGCCTGACATATGAGTCACAGCCTGGTTTGGCTGGTGACCATATGTCACTCCTAATTCTTCGCCTTTCTAGAGAATGTAATATAAGCTTTGACAATCTTTCTTCATATGACAGGCTTCTAACACTTTCGCCCACTATAATGACATAGTATGGAGTCAAAATTTTAGCTGCTAAATGTCCACTAATGACGAAGTATGGCATAAAAGTTTTAAATATTTGCTAAAATTCAGGTTTTTATCCAATTTTGGGGGACTGATTTTAAAATGCGCGCCAACATCTTCTCGCTTTGAACTACTAAAGAACAAAGGTTACCATTTATATATGGATAACTATTATAAGTCGGTTTGAATGAGTGAATTGCTGCTTGAAGATAGGGTATACACCTGCGGTACTATCAGATTGCAGCGTGGTGAGCCTAAAACCTTCAATGAAGCTTTTGAGGTCAGGATTGGCATTACAGTTCAGCGTTTTATATATGTATAATACACATGAGAGAATGTTCAGTGACTTAATATCTAACATATTCTGAGATTTGAGTAGGGGTACCGAGTGATGTCTGGGGCCAGAGTTGGTTATTGTCCTAATAGCAGCTTATTTGGCTATGACTTATGATTTGAGGCTATGACTTATAATTTGAGGGGGAGTCCGTATAAACAACTGGGCCTCTACCCTTCAGACCGAACTATTTGCCTTGCTCCTTGCACTGAAATGTTACAAGTATCAAACTTGATACATTAATTGTAAGTGACTCTTTATCATCCTTAATTGGTCTCAACTCTTTTAAGACATTACGGTAACATGCTCGTGTCTGAAGCTAGACGCAAATACAACAACAACTTGAGGAATCTTATCATAAACAATAATCTCAACAAAAATCACATAGTTCTCAGAGGTGATTTCAATATTGACCCAGGGCTACAAAATAGCCCTCAAGTAGACTATTTCCTCAACAGCATGAATTCCTGCATGCTCATCCCCGCAATCACCAGGCCACCCGATTCACTCAAACATCTGCGACTACCTGGATCACTGATGGACCAACATAACAGCTCCTCTTACATCAAGGGCTGTAAGGGTTACTGTCCTGTGGGGAGTGAGGGTGTTAAGGGGTACTGTGTGGGGATGTGAGGGCTGTTTAAGGGTACTGTGAGGGCTGTTAAGTGTACTGTTTGGGATGTGAGGGCTGTTAAGGGTACTGTGTGGGGCTGTGAGGGCTGTTAAGGGTACTGGTGTGGGATGTGAGGGCTGTTAAGGGTACTGTGAGGTCTGTTAAGGGTACTGTGTTGTGGGTGTGGGGCTGTTAAGGGTACTGTGTGGGGATGTGAGGCTATTAATGTTACTGTGTTGGATGTAGGGCTGATTAAGGTACGGTGGGGGCTGTTAGGGTACTGTGTGGGGATGTGAGGGCTGTTAAGGTACTGTGTGGGGATGTGAGGGCTGT
>WNGS01113506.1:0-15769 GCA_020271785.1 Procambarus virginalis
ACGAGTGCCTTCTATCTCTCACTCATCATTTGTTGTGGCCCCTACGGTTCAAGATTGCTTTGCTAAGGCCTTTTTCTGTTGCATTTCCTTGGGTTGGTTGATGCGCGTTTGTCGGCCGGGGGTTCACATGTGTTTTGTCCGGCGGTTGCGGCCCTCCACCGTATCGACGCGCCACTGCTTCTGTGGTCCTGGGACCGCTTTGGGTTGATCCGGTTCCCTTCTTCCCTGTTGCAGTTCGGGTCTCTCGGTTGTCGCAGGGTTATTAATCCAGCCAACCTTGGTCTATCCCTGTGCCAATGATGTTCGTAGGTTGCTGCTCTTGCTGCCGTCTTCGGCAATCATGTCTTGGGCTGACATGTGGGCCTCCGTGTGGTTTTGGTAGGTTGAAGAGGGTCCTGGCTGCACGTTTACCTGTTGAAATTCCTGGGCCCAGTCGGAGCTTGTGTGCTTTGGTCGGTGGTTGCAGCCCTTATCTCGGCTTCGTCTTGAGATGTGAGCACCGACCGCCTCCTGGGAGTGCCGTTCCTCTGTTCTATTCTTTGGTGAGGTACTCCGGGGCAGCCGTAGGGCTTCCCCAGAAAAGCCAGCGTTGAATGTAATGAAACGCCCATTTTCTGGGTGAGTCCCGGAGGCTCCCCGGCATCCCTCCCACCCTAAGGTCGACGGGTTTTTTTCGCGGTTTTTGATATCCAGCCTCAGAACTGGGGTTGTTGGATGCGCCGGCGTCCGGGGCCTGGGACTTCCCCCTTCCCCTCCGGGGGAGGTGGGAGCCTGCGCAGACATGCGGCGCGGCTCGGTGTGCGTCTTGCTAGTTAGTGTCGTTTTTCTTTGGGGAGTTCTGTCCACATCGATTGTTGAATTTTTGTTGTTAACCAGATAGGGTGTTTGTTTTTGGAGCGCTTACACCTTTCTGGTGCCTGTCCGGCTCATGGCAGATATAGAATGCTCCAATCACAATGTGCATTCTATGGGGCCTACTTGCTCCCCATGCCTTGTGAGGGGGCCAGATTCTGGCTGTGGTCCCACGTAGGCTAGAACTTCCACCCACATCGACTTGATGCAAAATAGTTATGAATATCCATCATCACCTGGATAGCTTTGGGAAGCCTCCGGACTCGCCCAGAAAATGGCGTTCCATTACATCACGTCTGGTTTTTTTGGTGTCTGAAGGCCATATTGCAAGAGCTTGCTAAGTATTTTATATTTGGCTAGATAAGAGTTAAGCTGCCTTAGAGATTATTTTTTCAAATTTTTATAATGTTAGCTGGATTGATATAGGTCTGTAGTGTTAACATCTGTGAGGTCCCCACATTTGTGAACGGTTAGCTCCTCGCTATTTTTTAGATTCTAATATCTGGAGAAGGTTTGGATTACAAGTAACTTGTTGAAGAAGCAATACAATTGCAGGGGCTATAAGGATCTGGTAGGCTTGTTTTTGTAAATAAGTGTGGTATCTCTCAAGGGCACTATGAGCTTGGTTTTAAGGGAAAGGATATCTCATTAACGTCAGTGGAATTAGTAGGCTGTAGGTTACAGAGACTTGGATATACTCCTATAAGGTATCCTTAACAATCAGTACTGGAAGATGGAATATACATTTGCAAGGGATGAACCCGTGGAAGAGAAAAAATCTATTTATTTTTTTTGAGATATATACAAGAGTTGGTTACATTCTTGTACAGCCACTATGTACACGTAGCGTTTCGGGCAGGTTCCTGGAATACGATCCCTGCCCAAAGAATCGTTATTTATCAATCCAATTAACACTAATTTCTGTTGTGTAAACAGAGGCGTAGCAGTTACAGGATTTGGCGCCCAGTAAATCCTCCCTGCCAGGATACGAACCCAGTGGACTATAGCGCTCGCGAGCCAGGCGAGTGTCTACCACTACACCACGAGAGACTAATAAAACAATTTATTTAACTCATTAGCGAATAGCAGAGACTGAAAGCTGACATTGTTATTTGGATAGGAGTGTTGGTTTGTTGTGTTAATAAAATCTGTCTTTGAGCCCAATATTTGTGAAATTGTGCTCCAAGTTTTTTTAATGTGGCTCTTTATTTGGGTAAATTTATCCAAATTTATCCAATATAACGAATTTAATGGCAGTGAACGGATCACTCCTTCACTAGAACCAGTGAAGACAGGGGTGCCACATAGGCACAATCAGAGAAACACGTATAAACATCAGAGTCACCTTGTATTAACACCCTCCCAGCGAGCATAAGGAAATATTGCCGGCAAACCGTGGACAATCTTCAAGAGAGGAAACTAGATTGTTTCCTGCAAGGAGTATCCGGACATCCGGTCTGTGGTGGGTATGTGGGCTGCAGACCACTGCAAACAACAGCCTGTGGGCCAAAACCCTCTCACAATCGAGCCTGGCCCTCTGGCCGTTTCTTGGGGAGAGTAGAAGAAATCTCAAACTCCTTCACACCAGTATCAGCCATGAAGCAACCTGTGAACCCTTGTGTACCCACTTGAAGTTTTAAACTTTAACTAGAACTACAAACACCCTGGTTGACATGCACACTACCAATGGAAATGAACCTGGTTGGCATGCACATTAACCAATGAAAAGACCCTGGTTGACCATCCGCCGTGCCACATTACCATGAAATGACCCTGGTTGGATGCACACTACCAATGAAACGACCCTGGTTTCGTTTGTTACCAAGTTGAATGGCTAACCCTTCTGTCTGTCTTGACATGGCTGGTGGTTGATGAGACCCAAGCATGGGTGATATTAACAACTGTCAGTTTTGAAAAAAATCATGAATAGGGCTACTTTGTGGGAAGGCCTCCAGCCTGTATCTATGGGCACTATGTGCACACACACCAATACCTGGACCTTCACAACGCCTGTGCTGTGGCTCCGCTATACACAAATGCAGACTGACTTCATAAGACACTGCATGATAAAATTAGTACCAGTGATGATTCTGACACCAAGATCTATGCTCAAGATTTTGATAACAAGTGATCGGACATGATATAAAATGCATGTGACCGTCCCCAGGGTGAGGTGTATACCATCACCACCAGTGATAACGTAACCTCACTCTACACCACTACTGCCATTGCAAAGACCTGCCCTGTGAGTTTGTGCCACATGACGTTCCTGAAGGCCATGTTGAAGACGATTCATTTTCTGGATTTAATGACTTGGATTCTGAGAGTAGTTTTAGCATTCCTGTGGCAAAATTGCTATGTGCCTGGTACAATGTCATGGCCTCTCGCCGCCAGGCATGATATTTCCGATCCTGTGCTGCTCTCTCTGACGCTATGTCGCAATCCGCTGCTACAACATGGTGATGGTGCAGTTGTCCTAATCTACACACTTGCCGTTCGCGTTTAACTATCACACTCTGATGCACCTCCCAGGTACGGGACGTCTGTGATTCGTTGCGGCCTGTCTGAAGTGGTAAGTGGAGACCAGGCTCCAGTAATCACCGCGTCGTAAGTGTGAAATGATTGACCGTGAGCACGGGCAACGTTTCACTCTCCCATGTGAGACAATGGCCAACATGGACAGGGACCTAATGCAGCAGAGCTTCACCTGGTAACATCATGTACATCACTAACATGGAATGGCCACAGCAATACTAAAACTACTCTCAGAATCCAAGTCATTAAATCCAGAAAATGAATCGTCTTCAACATGGCCTTCAGGAACGTCATGTGGCACAAACTCACAGGGCAGGTCTTGCAATGGGCAGTAGTGGTGTAGAGTGAGGTTACGTTATCACTGGTGGTGATGGTATACACCTCACCCTGGGGACGGTCAATGCATTTATATCACTGTCCGTATCACGTTTTATCAAAATCTTGAGCATAATCTTTGTTGTCAGAATCATCACTGGTACTAATTTTATCATCAGGTCTTATGAAGTCAGTCTGCATTTGTGTATAGCGAGCCACAGCACGGCGTTGTGAGGTCCAGGATTGTGTGTTGCACATAGTTGCTAGATACAAGCTGAGGCCTTCCCACTAAAGTAGCCTATTCATGATTTTTTTCAAAATGACAGTTGTTAATATCACCCATGCTGTGTCTCATCAACCACAGCCATGTCATGCAGCAGAAGGGTTAGCCATTCAACTGGTTAACAAACGACAACCAGGGTCGTTTTCATTGGTAGTGTGCATGCCAACCAGGGTCATTTCATTGGTAATGTGCATGGGATGTCAACCAGGGTCATTTCATTGGTAATGTGCATGCCAACCAGGGTCATTTCATTGGTAGTGTGCATGTCAACCAGGGTTGTTTTTAGTCTAGCTTAAAGTTTAAAACTTCAGTGGGTACACAGGGTTCACAGTTGCTTCCTGGCTGATACCTGGTTGAAGGAGTTCTGAGAGTTCTTCTACTCCCCAAGAACGGCCAGAGGCCAGGCTCGACTTGTGAGAGTTTGGCCCACCAGGCTGTTGCTTGCAGTGGCCTGCAGGCCCACCATACCCACCACAGCCCGGATGGTCGGATACTCCTTGCAGGAAACAATCTAGTTTCCTCTTGAAGATGTCCACGGGTTTGTGCCGGCAATATTTCTTATGCTCGCTGGGAGGGTGTTAAACAACCGTGGACCTCTGATGTTTTATACAGTGTTCTCTGATTGTGCCTATGGCACCCCTGCTCTTCACTGGTTCTCTGAAGGAGTGATCGTTCACTCCTTTAAATTGTTATATTGGATAAATTTGGATAATTTACCCAAATAAAGAGCAACATTAAAAAAACTAAGAGCACAATTTCACAAATATTGGGCTCAAAGAAGATTTTAAACAACAAACCAACCACTCCTATCCAATAACAATGGTCAGCTTTTCAGCCTCTGGTTTCTGCTATTGAGTTAAATAAAATGTTTTATTCAGTCTCCGTGGGTGTAGTGGTAAGACACTCGCCTGGCGATACGCGAGCGCTATGTCATGGGTTCGTATCCTGGCCGGGGAGGATTTACTGGGCGCAATTCCTTAACTGTAGCCTCTGTTTAACGCAACAGTAAAATGGTACTTGGATGAAAAAACGATTCTTCGCGGCAGGGGATCGTATTCCAGGAACCTGCCCGAAACGCTACGTGTACTAGCTAGTGGCTGTACAAGAATGTTAAAACTCTTGTATATATCTCAAAAAAATAAATAGATTTTTCTCTTCCACTGGGTCATCCCTTGCAAATGATATTCCCACTTCCAGTACTGATGTTAAGGGACTATCTTATAGGTAACTATCCACAGTCTCTGTACCTAAAGCCTACTAATTCCACTGACGTTAATGAGATAATCCTTTCCCTTAAAACCAAGTCTAGTGCCCTTGAGGAGATACCAACATAATTTACAAAAAAGCCTCCAGATCCTTAGCCCCTGCAATTGTATTGCTCTTCAACAAGTCACTTGAACTCCAAACCTTTCCAGATATCCTAAAAAAAGCGAGAGTACCCGTTCACAAATGTGGTGACCTCACAGATGTTAACAACTACAGACCTATATCAATCCTGTCTAACTTATCAAAATTTTTGAAAAACTAATCTACATGCAGCTTTACTTTTATCTAGCCAAATACAATATACTTAGCTCTTGCCAATATGGCTCAGACCCAAAAAAACCAGCGTGAATGTAATGGAACGCCATTTTCTGGGCGAGTCCGGAGGCTTCCCAAAGCTATCCATGGTGATATGGATATTCTAACTATTTTGCATCAGTCGATGTGGGTGGAGTTCTAGCCTACCGGGGACCACGAGCCAGAACCTGGCCCCCTCACAGAGGCACGGGGAGCAATGGCCCATAGAATGCACATGTGATTTGGAGCATTCTATATCTGCCATCGACGGGACAGGCACCCAGAAAGGTAAGCGCCACAAAACAAACCCTATTCTGGTTAACAACAAAAATTAACAAACGAGTGGACAGAACTCCCCAAAAGAAAAACGAGCAAACTAGCATGACGTCACACGAGCCGCGCCGCATGTCTGCGCAGCTCCCCCTCCCCGGGAGGGGAAGGGGGAGCCCCAGACCCCGGAGCCGGCGATCCACACCCCAGTTCTGAGGCTGGATATCAAAACCGCGAAAAACCGCCGACCGTAGGGGGGAGGGATGCCGGGGAGCCTCCGGGACTCACCCAGAAAATGGCGTTTCATTACATTCAACGCTGGTTTTCTGGGGGGAGCCCCTACGGCTCCCCGGAGCTACCTCACCAAAGATTAAGAAAAAACAAGGGCACTTACCGGGAGGCGGTCGGTGCTCCACATCTCAAGACGAAGCCGAGACAACGGGCTGCAACCGCCGACCTAAAGCAACACAAGCCCGACTGGGCCCAGGAACGTTAACAAGGTAGCGTGCAGCCAGGACCCTGTTCGACCGCCAAAAAGCCCGAGCCCGAATGTCAGCCCAAGACATATTGCCGAAGACGGCAGCAAGAGCAGCGAACTTACGAACGTCATGGGCACGGGATAGACCGCAGGTTGGCTGGATTTAATAACCCTGCGGACGACCTGAGAGACCCGAACCCGCGAACAGGGAAGAAGGGAAACCGGATCAACCCAAAGCGGTCCCCGGACACAGAAGCCGTGGCGCGCAGATAACGGCGGAGGGCCGCAACCGGACACAAAACACATGGTGAACCCCCGGCCTGACAAACGCGAATCGAACAACCCAGAGGATAATGCCAACAGAAAAAGAGCCTTAGCAAAGCAATCTTGAACCGAAGGGGCCACAACAAACCGAGGAGTAGAGAGATAGAAGAGCACTCTGTCCAAAGACCAGGACGGAGCAGGCCGGAGGTGAAACAAAGCCCGAGACAGCTTGCGAAACGGCGCAGAAGTAACATCAATACCGAAAGCAAGCTGCAGCGGCTCCGCCAGCGCCGCACGATACGAGGCGACAGTATTAGGCATCAGATGACGGTCCTGAAACAACCAAGAGAGAAAGGACAACACTACCTGAACCGAAAGCGAGGAACAACGACGAAGGGTCAAAAAGAACCGGAAGGACCGCCAGGAAACTTCATACTGCCGCGAGAAGAAACTCGCAGGTGAGAAACCAACAAGGAAGCCACCTGCTCACCATAAAGATGGTGATAAACACGAGTCAAAAAGACCAAACGCGAAGAACGCGGAGAAGAGCGAACCAGTCACGTACCGGACCGGCCCGATCTCCTGAAAGAGGCGGAGCCGCGGAAAAACCTCCGGGTTCGGACACCGAGCAAGCAGCGCCTGAAAACCACGGCTGGGCCGGCCACCAAGGGGCCAAGAGGACCACTCGACCTCGGTAAGTCTCCAAGCGAGCCAAGACCCGGAGCAGCAACAGCGGAACCGGGGGAAAGAGGTACAGGAACCCCCATCTCGACCAGTCCTGCCGAAAGGCGTCGATCCCGACGGCCTCGCAGTCGGGGAAGGGCGCCACGTAAACCGGAAGACGCCTCGACCACGCCGACGCGAAGAGATCCACCTCGGGCACCCGAACGTCCGGCAGAGCCAATGGAATGAGTCGGCATCGACGTCCATTCCGTGGACAGGGGAACGAACCTGGACAGGCCGTCCGCCAGGACGTTGGACACCCCCGGACGTGAACTGCCAGGAGAGCCAAACCCGAGAACTCAGCAGACGAGTCACCCGAAGCGACCAACCCAAAGAGCCAAGGACCGCACTGAACCCCACCCCCCCGGTTCAGACAATGAACCACCGGGAGCAGTCCGAATGGAGCCGGATCGTCGATCCGCGGGCGACCCGAACCCTCCGAAGCGCAAACCATACCGCTGCGAACTCCCGCACCGTGCTGTGGGCCCGACGGAAGGACGGACCCCACCGCCCCTGGCCGGCCTGGTGAGCACTGGTCACAAAACCCCAGCCTAGAGACGACGCGTCCGTGAAACATCGAGCGAGGGCTCGGGTAGGCGCCAAGGCACTGAACCCCGAAAAACCCGAAGAGGAAGCCGGCGACGCAGCAGCCGACACAAAGCCCCGGGGTTCGAACCCAGCGATCGCGAGAGAGGCGGAAGGGACGTCCCCGAAGGAACCAGAACAGCCGACGAAGCCAAACCCGACCCGGCGGGTAGACCAACATCGCGAAGTTCAGGCTGCCACACAAACTCTCGAGCAACCGCCGGGTGACCCGGGAGCCCCCAGAAACAGACCTAGGCGAGACTGCAGCCGATGGAGAGACTCCGGAGGAAGAGACAAGGAAGCGGTCCGAGAGTCCCACACAAGACCCAGCCAGGACCGAACCTGGGAGGGCATCAGACGGGACTTCCGCCAGTTCACCAGGAACCCGAACCTGGCTAGCTGGGAAAGCACCAAATCCCTGGCAAGCAGACACGCGGACCGACTGGGAGCCCAAACCAGCCAGTCGTCGAGGTAAGCCAACACCCGAACACCTAAGAGACGCAGACGGGCCACCACGACCGGGTAAGGCGTGTGAACACGCGAGGTGCCAGGTTCAACCCGAAGGGGAGACAACGAAAGCGGTAGCACTGACGCCCCACAACAAAACCGAGCCAGTCCCGGAACCCCACATGAATAGGGACGTGCCAATACGCGTCCTTGAGGTCCAGGGACACCATCCAAGCGCCCGGCTCCAACAGAACCCGGACCTGGGACAGAGTGGTCATCCGAAACGAGGGGCAAGAAACCCAAGGGTTCAGACGGGACAAGTCCAGAATGAACCGCAGGTCCGCACAGTCCCGTTTCGGAACTGAAACAGGCGGGAAGACCCACCTGAGGGAAGGAGTCGTTTCGACTACGCCCAAGCGTACCCACTCCAAGATGACTTGACGGAGCGCAGGAGAGGAAGCCTGCCCCGTCAGCCCGAACCCCCTGCAGGAGGCAGAGCCACCCAACGCCACCGCAGGCCGCGAGAAACGACCCGAAAAGCCCACAAATCGTGAGACCAGGCGTGAGCGAACAGAACAGCCTCCCCCCCATCGCCCGTCAATGGGGCGAACCGCGAAAGGGCCGCTGCCCCTACGAGAACCCGACCTGCGCGCAGAGCGAACACCGCGCCGACCAAGCACAGGGGGGACCGCAGGCGGCACCGGCACGAACCCGACACCTGTGGCCCACCCGACGAACGGAACCGCGCGCCCTGGTACGACCCCGCCGGGAAGGAACCCCGGTTCCCCCAGAGAACCAACAACTCAGACATAGGGCGGCAAGAGGAAGAAGCCGCCTGAATATAACGATTTACCGCAGAAGCCTCAAAAAGCAGAGGACAAAGGGAGAAGACAACCTAAGAACCAGGGCCCAAGCGGATTCCAAGGAGGAGCAAGGACCGCCTGACGACACGCGAAGCGCGCAGCGAAAAACCGCAGCAACGCCTCCCGCAGGATAGGCGCAAAAAGCTTCAACATGGCAGACGACGCCCGAGCAGCGGAGACCAAGGCGTCAGACCTGGAACGGCCCCAAGCGCCTCAAACTCTCCGCAAGCCAATCCGAAGATAGCTCCAGGAGGGAAAAGAAACGCAGGACCGAAGCAAAAAAAAGCCACGAGCGCGCAAATCCTCTGCCACAAGAGCAGCCGACAGGGAAGGAACCTGCACATGGAGCGTGCACCACCAACATCCCGCAGAAGGGCAGGAGCGAAAAGACACTCATTAAGGTGCTCAAAATCGCCCCCCCAAAATGGACCACCGTCAACGCCTCACGCCACTCAAACGTGCGGGTTCGACAGAACGAGTCCCAAGCATCCAGCGAAAACAAGGGGCAGTCTGCAAGCCAGGACGACCCCGGAACCTCATAACGAACTCAGTAAGGACACGAAGATCCAAACCTGAAGCAAGACGGATCCATTATGGAGGCGTACTCCGGGTCACGCAGGAGGGAAGCCGCCAAGGCCGACCGCACCTCAGACGGAGAGATGCGGGAAGCCGAAAACCTCTGGAAAGACGGAACCGAAGAACCCACAGGGACACGAACCAAACCCGGGGAGGAGCAGACCCAAGTCTAATTCGTACGCAGAGGGGGGAAAGGAAAACCCCACTCCTTGCAACAGTAAGCCCCGCTCAGAAGGACGGAAAATCCAGGCAGGGTCCAATGGAGCCAAGGCCCCCAAGTCAGCTCCTCCCCAACCCCAGGAGCCTCTACACCAGGCCCCGGGCCGAGTCGTCCTCCAAAGCCCCGGCCCACAAGAAAAAGCCGGGGCAGCCGAAAGCTCCGGAAGAGAAGGGGCCCACTGGTCAGACCCGGGAGCAGAGCCAGGAGGAACAGACTCGAATGCCTCCGTAGCCCCCCGGATGGGGCAACCCCCGAAACTGCCCGAGTCTCAGAAACCTCTAAACCCCACCCTGACCGAAGCCCTCAGACGCTTGGGGGCGGAAGTAGGGGGGGGGGGGGGGCAGAATGACCCACCAAAGGGAAGATTAAGGGGGGTGCGGATGGAACCAAGGCCGAAGTGACCAACACCCCAAGTCCGGGTAACCTATACACAAAGCGGGGCAGCCGCGGGGCGTCCGGGGAAGCAAGAGTCCGCTCGCGTTGCAATAACCTAAACCTACCTTGCAACGCACGAGCTGCCTGCACCTGAAGTAATTCATCAGCAGACTGGGTGAATTGAGTCACAAACAAGCAACAGCTCGCAGGACTCGGGGTCGAATGTGTCACCGACCCAACAGGCTGCATGACGGAGGCAAAAACAATGAGAGTCACCCTGAGACAAGGGGACAGAGCAACCCTCAAACTCGCACACAGCGAGAGGAGATGCAAGGGTCTCCTCCATCGACCCAAGAGCCCCCGCGGGGTTCCCAGGGCCCCTAGACTGGGTCTGTAAGGGTTATCCCAGGCAGGGCACTGCTAACCGGCTTCTCAAACTACCAAACAATCTGCTAAAAACTGAACCCACGGGACGTATCCACTCGCGGGCGAAGCAGGGGGTGCCACCACACAAACGACCCTAATATAAGGGGAACAAGGCAGACCCCCCTACCAGGCAAAAACAAAAAGAAAAAAAAAAACCACCCAAGTGGACAATGTACCCAGAGGGAACAGAGCCGGCCGCTGTATAGTGTGAAAACTAGCTACGCAGTGCCCTGCGCCCCACCAGTGCTATAACTTCCACTTACCCCAAGGTAAACAAGGGAGTAAAACCCCAAACATCAGGGCGGCCAACGCCAAGCAGCGAAAAGCCAACAGAGGTAGACCCAAGGTGACTTGTGGAAGGCAACCCCAAGCCCCAAGGGTACTTACACAGGGCACTCAGGGATGGTGACCCTAAGCACATGCAGCCCGAGTACAGTACCTGAAAATACTACTCCCAGATCACACGACCATCGTAAGAGCAGCACTGAAAGCAAGTCACAGCACTGAGACAAGACTGGAGCTGGAGCCACACGACCATGCACGATCCCATCAGCCGAGGAACTGGGGTGTGGATCGCCGGCTCGGGGGTCTGGGGCTCCCCCTTCCCCAACCCGGGAGGGGGGAGCTGTGCAGATATGCGGCGCGGCTCGTGTGACGTCATGCTAGTTTGCTCGTTTTTCTTTTGGAGAGTTCTGTCCACTCATTTGTTAATTATTGTTGTTAATTGTTTGTTGTTAATTATTATTTGTTATTTATGTTCTACAGTCTCCGTGGTGTAGTGGTAAGACACTCGCCTGGCGTTCCGCGAGCGCTATGTCATGGGTTCGTATCCTGGCCGGGGAGGATTTACTGGGCGCAATTCCTTAACTGTAGCCTCTGTTTAACGCAACAGTAAAATGTGTACTTGGATGAAAAAACGATTCTTCGCGGCGGGGATCGTATTCCAGGGACCTGCCCGAAACGCTACGCGTACTAGTGGCTGTACAAGAATGTAACAACTCTTGTATATATCAAAAAAAAAAAAAAAAAAAACAGAATAGGGGTTTGTTTTGTGGCGCTTACCTTTCTGGTGCCTGTCCCAGTCGATGGCAGATATAGAATGCTCCAAATCACATGTGCATTCTATGGGCCATTGCTCCCCATGCCTGTGTGAGGGGGGGGCCAGGTTCTGGCTCGTGATCCCCGGTAGGCTAGAACTCCACCCACATCAACTGATGCAAAATAGTTAGAATATCCATATAAGCCATTGATAGCTCCGGGGAGCCGTAGGGGCTCCCCCCAGAAAAGCACTAACGATGCACTTATTAGTATGATTAACTTAATTCATGCAGCTCTTGATAAAAATGAGTTCCCTGTTGGGTTATTTGTGGACCTGAGTAAGGCTTTTGACACTGTCAACCAAAAACCTTCTTAAATTACATCATTATGGAGTCAGAGGACACTCTCTGCAATACCTCAAATCTTACCTTACTAACAGGCTCCAGTATGTTTCTGTGAATAATTCAATTTCTCCCACCCTACCCATCAACATTGGTGTTCCTCAGGGCAGCATACTGGCCCTCTCCTCTTTCTCATCTTCATTAATGACCTTCCAAATGCCTCCCAACACCTCAAACCAATTCTATTTGCTGACGACACAACCTTCATTTACTCCAGTCCTGACCCCCTTGCTCTAAATGCCACAGTAATTACTGAGCTAAATAAAGTCCATCTTTGGCTAACTGCCAACAACTCACCCTTAACATTGACAAAACTTTCTATATTCTGTTTGGCAACAAATCCTCTAATCAACTAAATCTCAAAATAAACAATACCCAAATTTGTAACAAAGATAGATGGTAAATTCCTTGGCGTTCTCATTGATCACGAGCTGAATTTCCAGGGACACATTCTAAATATATCAAAAAAAGTTTCAAAAACTGTTGGCATTCTTTCTAAGATCAGATATTATGTACCCTGCCCTGCCCTGGTTACTCTCTATTACTCCCTCATCTATCCATACCTCAACTATGGTATTTGTGCTTGGGGTTCTACTACCCAAAATCACTTACGTCTTCTAATTACTCAACACAAAGCTGCTATTAGGACAATATCCAACTCTGGCCCCAGACATCACTCGGTACCCCTACTCAAATCTCTGAATAAGTTAGATATTAAGGCACTGCACATTCTCTCGTGTTTATTATACATATATAAAACGCTGAACTGTAATGCCAATCCTGACCTCAAAAGCTTCATTGAAGGTTGTAACAGAACCCATGAGCACCACACCAGAAATAAATAGTTTTAATATTCCAAGAGTACGACATCAAAGTAGAAATGCTCTACAAATCAAGGGACCCAGAATGTGGAAGACCTTCCCAACCATGTTAAAGACTGTACCTCTCTTAATCAGTTTAAGATAAAAACGAAACTCTACCTAATAAATTCCTTGTAACCTACCTTACCCTCTATTGTCAACCCATGTCTGTTATTTTTTTAATCAACGCTGTTTGTCGACCTATTGTATTTGTGCTGCTTTTTCAGTCATGTTCCCCTTTTTATCTTTATTTGTATTTGTTCTCAACACATTTTATTCTTTATACTCAATTAGTATTAAGTTTAGATATTAATGTTTTTCTGCCCGAAACGCATTGCGTAATAGTGGCTTTAGACATTGTATGTACTAGCTCTATCTATAAATCGATCAATTTATGTAAAATTCACTTGTAGTATGTACCTTACCTGAATAAACATATTATTCTGTGGTTGGAAGAAAACGCTCATGGAGTGGGGGACTTATTTTAATTTTAAAATAATAATAATTAATTATTTAATAAATAAATAATTAATTAATAATACAATCATAAAAGATTAAATTTAAATTAGATAATCCTTACTGAAGAAGCAAATAGCTCAATATAACAAATAGGTAAATAGAGCTGAATAATTATGGTGACTAATGAAGATTAGTGAAAGCCATAAATTAATATACAGAAGTAGAATTAATGTAATCAAATACATTGAAGAGACGTCTCTAATTAAAGTTGCCTGAGCATTTACGGTAATTGTAAAGCTTGGTATTCTTGGCTTGTCACTTTGGGGGTTCCGACGGAGCACGGGAGGAGGGTGGGGTAGTTTTGTGGTGTACCTGCGGGGCGGAGCGAGCCAAGATGGCGCCCCGCCTGTGCTCCCAACCCAGCAAACACAGAACGTTGTGAACGTTTTTAAATGGTGCCACAAAGGTATTTTGTAACTTTTTAAGATAAATACGTATATCTGACGTCCTTAAAACCATTAGATATAACTAAAAACAATATTCTTGAGACACAGGTTTCTAAGATTTATGTAAAATTTTTAAAATAATAGTGAATGCTGTGGAATTGTAATGTTTTCATGCTTTATATTTAAGAATATATCATTTTCAGTCAACATTTGTTTTTTTTGTTTCTCTATGTAAACCTATCCATTTACGTTCTTTATAACGTAAATATAACATTTATATGACGTCAATATAACGTTATTTGCACGACATCATTACGTTATTATGATGTTATATTAACGTATAATTCCTGTATGAAAAGCAGAAAATAATTTTGAACTTTGTTTTAAACCTTGTAAAGTTACCATAAAACTTGGAATAAGAAGAAGCATACTTTACTTATGAAATATAGAAACAAATCAACAAAAACATTTTAACATAAAAACATATAGTAGATAAACATAACATATATTAAGTGCATGCATGGGAATTAATTGGAAATCTGTAATATTGCATACATGCCTTGAGGTACAAACCCAGTGTATATACCCATGCAGTTCTTTCCTAAATCTAAATTTTTTCAATTTTTACACTTTGTTTCGAGTTCTGTTTTGTGTTGTTACTTTTAATACCCTATTAATGTCCCCTTGTTATGTCCATTCATCCTATTGTGCACCTCTACCATATGTCACTCCTAATTCATCGCCTTTCTAGAGAATGTAATTTAGCTTTGACAATCTTTTTCGTATGACAGGTTTCTAATTAGCACTTTCGCCCACTAATGACGAAGTATGGAGTCAAAATTTTAGCTGCTAAATGTCCACTAATGGAGTTTATATGCACTCGGTTTGGCTTATATGCTTTTGGAGTTTATTACATTCAACCTGTAGAAAATTCTATTGCGAACACATTGATACCAAATTGATAAACCTAGGACGAGAATTGAGGTGACAATTAAAGTTGAAAAGAGTATTCACTCTCTGTATTAAAAGGCTCTCTATATGGAAGGCCACGCCACTGCATAGCACTCTCTTCTGGGTAACGCGGCCTGCTTTCATCACGTCAGCGGGTGGAGCGCACTGCTGTTTTTGACATTTTATGCATACACTCCCATTGGGAATTCTATTGCGAACACATTGATACCAAAATTATCAATTATAAGACCTAGGATGACAATTAAGGTGACCAAAGTGAAAAGAGTGTATACATTTTATAGCTCTTGTGCACTCCTGGGTAACAGCTCTCGCTTTCTGTTTGTTGCGGATGGTAAGCCGGTTTTTTGAGTTTATATGCCTTTAGTCCTGTACAGAATTCTTTTGCGAACACATTGATACCAAATTGAAAAAACCTAGGACGAGAATTGTGGTAACAAAGTTGAAAAGAATATACACTTTTCAGTATTATCGCACTCTCTAATGTAATGAGCTCTTTCTGGTACCAGCCGCCTACCTTCATCTGTCGGCGGGTGGAGCGCGATGCTGTTTTTAAATTATATGCATATACTCCTGTTGGGAATTCTATTGCGAACACATTGATACCAAATGAAAAACCTAGGACGAGAATTAAGGTGACAAGGTTGAAAAGACTATACACTTTTCAGTATTAGCGCCCACTACCTTGGAACATCAAAAACCACAGGAGATAGTGGAGGGCTAACTCGCCCAAAACGCAGAAGTGTTTTGGGGATTAATTAACTTTATCCTACGCTGGACGCATCATCATTCTAGTGAATTTATATCCATTCTATAATACAGCG
>WNGS01113507.1:0-13669 GCA_020271785.1 Procambarus virginalis
GAGGGGTGTTCACCATCTTACAGTAGCCAAAAAGTAAGTGAGTATGACCGGTTACTGAAATCAATGCTAGAAAAAGCCCTTAACCTCTCTCTTGATGACCTGCAGTGGAAACAATCCTCTCTTCCCGTAAGACTTGGGGGCTTCGGAGTCGAACAGCACCGCAAATCGCTGTTCCAGCCTTCCTGTCCTCCTTATCAGCATCCGACGTCCTTGTGAAGGAAATTCTACCTGCCCACTTACATCAGCTGGCAGGTGTACATGATCCCAATTTTACAAGCTGTGCCTCAGAGTTGGCCTCTCGTGCAGGCCCATCACCTCAACCACCATCCCCAAAATTCCACAAGCAATCCAGCTGGGATGGCCCCATTGTAGACCACGTTGCTGCAGAGTGCCGGGGTGCTGCACCCAACACAGCACGACATTGCTCGCCTCACAGCAGTAGCAGCCCCCACA
Organism: Procambarus virginalis; assembly: GCA_020271785.1. NCBI lineage: Eukaryota > Metazoa > Arthropoda > Malacostraca > Decapoda > Cambaridae > Procambarus > Procambarus virginalis. The sequence continues at coordinate 454 of WNGS01113507.1, forward strand.
TGCAGGGGATTTCCTTGTTAGCAACCCAATGTCGGCAACAGGCACGCGTCTCACACCACACGCCCTCCGAATTGCTGTGGCCCTCCGCCTTGCTGCCCCAATCCACACCAGATATAGGTGTATTTGCGGCGAGGTGGTGGCTGACAGGTACGGCCACCATGGCCTTCTCTGCCAAAGCACAGTAGGATGGCACTCGAGGCACATTGAAGTTAACGACATCATCAAGAGGAGCCTCACCACAGCTGGATGCCCAGCTAAGAGAAAGCCTCGTTACCTAACGCCCGTAACTCTGATGCTCTTATTGGTCGCCCGGATGGTATCACAGTGAACCCCATGAAGAATGGCAAGCAGTTGGTATGGGACTACACGTGTGTATCAACCCAGGCTAACACCTACATTGACCTCAGTGTTGCACAACCAGGTGGCGCTGCCACCCACAGGGAAGCAGCCAAATCCCGAAGTATAGAGAACTGGATCACCACTACAATTTTGTCCCCATGCTTCTGAGACACTCGGCGCCTGGGGTAAAAGTGCTACCAGTTTTTTGAAGGAACTGGGGTTCTAGGCTCATTGAAACAACAAGGGACCCTAGAGCTGCCAGCTTTCTTTCCAGCGCCTCAGCGTGGCGATACAGAGGGGAAATGCTCACTGCATTCAGGGTTCCTGCCCCGCCATCTGAGGAGCTGGAGGAATTCGACAACATATGATAAATATCTTTGTACCTATATGTAACTCATTTTTTGTAACAAAGTTCAATAAAGCAATATATATGTGTACATACAAAGAATGGGGGGGTGGTAGAAGAAAATATTAGTGTTCAGTGAGAAACTACAAGTTCTCCTCTGAATACGTTTTATTTTTCTTCTCCGAAGGCTATGGGTCCCCACATTGGCACCAGAGGTGGTACCCTCACAAACTTTTATATATGTATATATATATATATATATTATATATATATATATATATATATATATTATATATATATATATATATAATATATTATAATACATATATATATATATATATATATATATATATATATATATATATTATAAAATACATATAATATATATATATATATATATATATATATATATATATATATATATATATATATAGATATATATGCCCAACTCGCCTAAACACTGGAGAGTAGTTATTCAACTATAGAACACTTTCCCACTAGGAGGCTCGAACCCTAGCCAGCACAGAAGCCTTCCAGCCACCAGCATGACAGGTAACGCGTTAACCCACTACACCACACTCAGACCCTTAAAAAGAAATGGTAATTTTGGGGTATTTCAACACTCCAAAGATCACCACTTCCCAAGAGCACCAGAGCTAGTGAGGGGTCAAATTTACGTTTTTTCATCAAGTCCCTGTTGAATATGGGAATACACTGTGTCTATGCTTCATGCCTAACTCGCCTAAACACGCGAGAGTAGTTATTCAACTATAGAACAATTACCATTTCTTTTAAGGTCTGAGTGTGGTGTAGTGGGTTAACGCATTACCTGTCATGCTGGTGGCTGGAAGCTTCTGTGCTGGCTAGGTTTCGAGTCTCCTGGTGGGAAGTGTTCTATAGTTGAATAACTACTCTCGCGTGTTTAGGCGAGTTGGGCATGAAGCATAGACACAGTGTATTCCCATATTCAACAGGGACTTGATGAAAAAAACGTAAATTTAACCCCTCACTAGCTCTGGTGCTCTTGGGAAGTGGTGATCTTTGGAGTGTTGAAATGCCCCAAAATTACCATTTCTTTTAAGGTCTGAGTGTGGTGTAGTGGGTTAATGCGTTACCTGTCATGCTGGTGGCTGGAAGGCTTCTGTGCTGGCTAGGGTTCGAGTCTCCTGGAGGGAAAGTGTTCTATAGTTGAATATATATATATATATATATAATATTAGATATATATAATATATATATATATATATATATATATTATGCCTTCAGCCAAACAGTCTATGTGGGTGGAACGAGGACAGGTTGACGAGTTAGCAGTTACCAGGGAGGATGTTCTTAAACAAATAGAAAAACTAAAACCAAACAATCCCCAGGCCGGATGAAGTGTTTGCCAGGTGCTTAAAGAATGCAAAGGGGAGCTTTGTGACCCACTGTCTATCATATTTAATAATCAATAGAGTCAGGCAGAGTGCCAGAGTTTTGGAAAGTTGCTAATGTGATACCAGTTTTTAAGAAAGAGATAGATCACTTGCGTCTAACTATCGACCAATTAGCCTAACGTCTATTGTGGGAAAGTTACTCGAATCTATAATAGCAAATAAAATTCGTCTTCATCTTGAAAAACATCAATTAATAATTGAGTCGCAACATGGTTTATAAATGGCCGTTCATGTTTAACAAATTTGTTATCTTTTTATTCTAGCATAGTTGAGGCAGTTGATAGTGGTAAGGATTGTGATGTTGTGTACCTTGACTTTAGCAAAGCTTTTGATACAGTGCCACATGAAAGACTGATTAAAAAGATAGAGGCTCATGGTATTGGGGGTGCTATATTAAGCTGGATTAGGGCATGGCTATACAAAGGAAACAGAGAGTTAGTATAAATGGAGTCAAGTCAGAGTGGGAAAATGTTATAAGTGGAGTGTCTCAAGGCTCTGTCCTGGGACCTCTGTTGTTTATATATATATATAAATGATTTAGATTCAGTTTGAGTAGCAACATTTGCAAATTGCCGATGATACGAAAAAATCGGTAGGGAAATTAATTCGGAGGAGGACTCACTATCACTTCAAGTTGATCTAGATAGGGTTTTGAAATGGTCAAAGACTGGCAGATGCAGTTTAATGCTGATAAATGTAAAATCTGAGGCTAGGTAATGATGATAGAGTTACAAGATACGAGCTAGATGGTGTTGAGATTGCGAGTCGGATTGCGAAAGGGATCTGGGAGTTATAATTAGTAAGAATTTAAAACAAAGGATCAATGCATGAATGTTCGTAATAAGGCAAATCGGACACTCGGATAAATTAATCACAGCGTTAGTAACAAGACACCTGGTGTGGTTCTCAAGCTATATCTTGCTTTTGTTAGGCCCCATTTAGATTATGCAGTTTAGTTTTGGTCGCCATATTATAGAATGGATATAAATTCACTTGAACGTGTCCAGCGTAGGATGACTAAGTTAATTCCCCAAATTAGAAATCTTTCATATGAAGAAGATTAACAAAGCTTAAGTTGCATTCACTGGAAAGGCAAAGAGTTAGGGGTGACATGATAGAGGTTTACAAGTGGATGAATGGACATAACAAAGGGGATATTAATAGGGTATAAAAGTATCAACACAGGACAGAACGCGAAACAATGGGTATAAATTGGGTAAGTTTAGATTTAGGAAAGACTTGGGTAAATACTGGTTCAGTAACAGGGTTGTTGATTTGTGGAACCAATTGCCACGTAACATTGTGGAGGTGGGTCCCTCGATTGTTTCAAGCATGGGTTGGACATGTATATGAGTGGGATTGGGTGATTATAATATGTAGCTGCCTCGTATGGGCCAATAGGCCTTCTGCAGATGCCTTTGTTCTTATATATATAATAATTATATATTATTTATATTTATATTATATATAGTATATATATATATATATAGATATTAGTATATATATATATATATATGAAAACTCACACCCCAGAAGTGACTCGAACCCATACTCCCAGGAGCAACGCAACTGGTATGTACACGGACGCCTTAAACCGCTTGACCATCACGACCGGACAAAATGAAGTGATAGCCTGAGCTATATGAACCACTTCCCGCCGGCACCTGGATGGTTATCTTGGGCATAGCATTTTACAAATCACCTCATTTTTTGGGCATATATAATATATATATATATATATATATATATATATATATAATAATATATATATATAATATATATATATATATATATATATATATATATATATATATATATATATATATATATCACTAAGAACTCTTTGACCCGGCCAGGATTCAAACCCATGCCGTCCAGGATCACCCCTAAATGTACACAGTACCGTGACCACCGCACCAATGATAGACGATCATTGGTGCGGTGGTCACGGTACTGTGTACGTTTAGGGTTGATCCTGGACGGCATGGGTTCGAATCCTGGCCGGGTCAAAGAGTTCTTAGTGATATATGGCTTGCGCGTTCATGCAGCTTTCTCACATATATATATATATATATATATATATATATACAAGATTTTTTACTTCGTAGATAGAGATATAGATATAATTGGTGCTACATACACTTGTGTTCATTGCACTTATAGATTTTTACGTGTTATAAGTCTAAATATTTTTAGCTATTAAATATATTTTCTTATATTACTGAATCCTAATTGAATGAATATAATATTTTAATTCACTTTTTGTAACCTATTTATTTGTAATTGACATATATAGGATGTCTGTCTCTTTCTATTAAGATCTGAATTAAAAAATTAGGATTATACCCCTAATTTATATTACAATATAATTAGCAACAAGGTATTAAAAACGTTTTAATATAGGCAATTAAAAGATTATTAAAAGTTTTTTTGAAACATCTCCAATTCACGTTCTAAAGTCGTTTTTTACAAATTCTCTAATACGTTTTTTTAATGTAATTACAAATGTGCAGGAAACAATGAAATGACATTTTTAGCACGTTTTGAAAACATAAAATTTTTGATGGCAGAGCCTATCGACACAAACATGTGTGACGATAATCTCCCATCAGAGATTGAGCCTGCTATTTCCTTACTTCATCACGTTCTCAACAATATGCAAGATACGTTTTATAGTGGCTTAATGTATATATCAAGACAGCCATACGCACCTGCAACTCCCTCCTCCCCCCCCTCTCCAGTACCTGCTGCACACCTGGTCGACTCGCGGCCGTCCTGCGTTTTCATTGGCCGCCACCCAACACACCACCTCTGCTCCACGCCAATCACATTTCATCGCCAGTCATTGTTGGAGTCCCTTGCAGCTTTCTCAGCCAGAATATATCTCGTGCTCCTGCTGTGAACACCTAATTTGACCCACCTCGTGTGATCAAATAAGAGGTTTATAGCTAGCGCATATATTCCCAGCACCATTTACTTTGTTAACGTAACCAGTTCCCCCCTTTTCAATTTATTATATCTTTTTATGTAATTTTCTTTTACATTATTTTAAATGCCAAGGTATCATCTTTATTTTATTTTGTTTTCTAGATTCATTAAAGTACTTTTTATATTTTGTGTTTTCGTGTATCTTGCCTTACCACAGATTATCAGACAAGCAGTCACTCTTTTTTTTTTCCTTTTTTTATATAAATTAAACGTATGTGGCCCAGCATTGACACCTGCTATTTGGAAGACTGCCGACCACCATTTCCAACACGTTACCGTCACACATGTAACAACGTTCTAGGTCTCTGTACATGTTGGTTTTTTGGGTCTCCCTGAAGGTGGCTGCCCAACATCCCTCCACTGAGCTGTAACGTAGATAGGTATCAGCCAATGTAGATGCACACATGTAATCCCATACGACCTGTTTACCTTCCCTTCATGGCTGCAGGGTGACTCCATCTGGGCATTTTTGGCTGTATATATATATATATATATATATATATATATATATATATATATATATATATATATATATATATATATATATATATATATATATATATATATATATATATATATATATATATATATATATATATATATATATATATATAAAGAACACTTCCCCATATGCGAGAATTGAACCATGGGACAGCCAGATGCCTGGCCAGAGCCTTAACCTTAAGGCCACGCCTCAGATCATTAAAAGGACTGAAATTTTGGCGGCTTTTACACGAAACCTCCATCCCCAACGACACTAGAGGGATGGCTTCTGATCAAACACTCATTTTCTATCAATCATATTTACTAGGGAAAACTGGGGAAAATTTGTGTTTTGAATGTACCATACACTTGCATGAACTCGCAAGGAATTTTAACAAACAGAGCACTTCATCTATATGAGAGAATCGAACCTTCTCCATATGAGAGAATCGAGGTTTCATGGAAAAACCGCCCAAATTTCCTTCCTGTTAATGATTTGTACTCACTGATGCCAGGGCCTCCATACCCAGCATTGTGTAAATATCGGGAAAGAATGTTATGAATGTAGCTGTGTACTCCTATATCAGGCAGTCAAAATGCAGAATTTTGTTCAGGCATATTAATGCAAGGAACTGTAATGCAATATTTTATGTTTTTCAAATACTAGAATACGCAAATCAATAAAACTTGGTAGCACAAATACTGTGATGATAATATAAATGTAGACCTAAGTAATTTATTTTTGTTCAAAGTCTATACTAATATTTGTGTATCATACATATAATAATCACAACACTTCTAGATCTTTATATTCGTGTTTATCACAACAATAATAACACTGTAACATGTTTTGCCCCCAAGGTAGTGATATTTTGTGATAGTTCATGCCTCCAAGTATATAAAACGGTCATTATGCCACTAAAACTTTCCTTTGACCTTTGCCGAAAACAGCTTAGAGAAGACGTTGTGAGGGTACCTGAAGACTGTCGACCTATGAAACAATGCTTCTCATATCTTGATAAGGAGTCGGCAACCTTCAGGAACTTTCAAGACATTTTCCCTAGTTATCTAAGGCAATGTTTAGGGGAAATAATATACCTGTTTTCTATGCTTTAAAAGTTAGCAACTATAAAATAACACAACAATGGTTCAAAAACTGTGTATAATAAACCACAACACTACAATAATGGCACAATATATCTCAGAATAACACCAATGCATAATTTCTACATAAGTATAGCTCACAAATTATTAAAATAATTTTGAGAGATCTCAACATTGAGATTAACACAAAATCTGAGGTTCGACAAAAAATACTCCTTAATGAAGTATCATTATTTGCTAGTAATACTAACCATGAGAAAACTTATACATTTTTAGTTCTGATTTAATTGTAATGATGCCTGTTTATAAGCATGAATCCTTAACTGTTCGCTTCTGCTCACACCAGCAGTAATTGGGCAGATGGGTATAAAGCTGATTGGCAGGTTTTGTTCTAGGAAAAAGTTGTCGGGTAAGACAAGATGAACAAGAGGAAGTGAAAACCTGCTAGCAAGAGTCAGAAGTTTTCTTCTCCAGTACCTAGTTGTGTAAAGAAGATCAAGCTAATTTATATTGTATTAAAGGGCCACACTACATGTCCCTCTACACAATCTTGGGGCTTCATTAACATTCCCTCTGCTCCTTGGACACGTATGAAAATTAACAAGAAATAGTATAGCATCTTACACCTTTTCAGATTTTGAAAAGAAACTCCTCTCTTATACCTTCCTTGATTTTGAAAAGATACTCATTATATTATGTTGATATAATCATGTAGCTTAACTGTGTTGTTCTCTCAGGTGACAATGTAACACGCACGTCTTCACTTGGGGAAGTTTCCTCGTTGTGTGTCCCAACGTCTTGTAAATGCATTCACCCAGCTCGTATTCCTAAGATTTCCCAACGTCAAGAAACTGTCATACTAAAGTGCACTTATCCTAACCTACCAGAGGACTCAAAACAGAAAACGGGACAGTATGTCAATTCTGTGAGCCACTACCATTTTCTAGTAAGACAAGTTTTGGCCTGAGGTAGAGTAAACGTCAAAATGCGACGTTCTATTAGGAAGATGAGTTGCACCAGCATCCTTGCACCGGAAAAATTAATAGTAGCACCAGGGATCAGTATTACATCAGGAATCTTTCCACAGGAGAGTCGTATTCTTACTTGAAACCCCAACCAGAACTCCACTATACAATTGCCAACCGATACCTCTGTCACAACAATACCCCGTTTGTCCATTTCCCGCAACTCTCGGAGTTATAATACTTTCCAGTCCACCAAGGACTAATCCTAGTGGACTGGGAAGCCTCGTTTACCTTACTTATATGAGGCTTCTTCTCCCTGATATCATGGCCATCAAATGTTACCATGCTGTCATTGTATTCTGAATGGTTGTGTAAGTCACATGATAAAAAACTAGGGCATTCAAAAAGTGTCTATGAGCCGCCATTTTTACTTATAGACCAAATGGCGGTGTCCGAGTAGACCCCCCCGGTGAGCGGGTCGAGTAGAACCACCAATGATCGAATCGAGTCTACCCTCCAGTGAATGGGTCGAGTAGACCCCACGGTGAGCGGGCCGAGTAGACCCCTTCAGTGAAAGGGTCGAGTAGACCCCCTGGTGAGCGAAGCAAGTATACCCTCCAGTGAATTGCTTGAGTAGACCCCCAAGGTGAGCGGGTCGAGTAGACTCCCTGAGTGAGAGGGTCGAGTAAAACCCCCTCGGTTAGTGTGTCAAGTAGGCAGGCCCCTTGGATAGTGAGTCAATTAGACCCCCCTGGTGTGCGGGTCGAGTAGGCCCCCCTGGTGAGCGGGTCGAGTAGGCCCCCCTGGTGAGCGGGTCGAGTAGGCCCCCCCCGGTGAGCGGATCGAGTAGACACCCCAGTAAGCGGGTCCAGTAGACCTCTCAGTGAGCGGGTCAAGTAGACCCCCCCCCCCCCTGAGCGGGTCGAGTAGGAATCATTCTATTAAAAAGAAAAAAGTCAAAGAAAAACTTTGCATCATAACCATAACTAATGAAAATATATGCGACATCCCAATGTATATCAACACATATGTCTCTCTGTCTCTGCCTCTCCTTGTCTTTCTATGTCTCTTCCACAATAATACCTAAATAGCAAACGAATATTAACTAAAAGTCTTATATGTAGGGTAATACGAAAGACGTCATGACTATGCTCTTGTAGATGGTGGGTAGCATGCCAGTATGATTCTCAGGAAAGCAGAAATTATTCTCTACATTTACATTGATCTTGTTTACAATCAATTTAATTCAACTTATTTGTTTGTTTGTTCGTTTGAGAGAGAGAGAGAGAGAGAGAGAGAGAGAGAGAGAGAGAGAGAGAGAGAGAGAGAGAGAGAGAGAGAGAGAGAGAGAGAGAGAGAGAGAGAGAGAGAGAGAGAGAGAGAGAGACAGACAGGCAAGACAGACAGACAGACAGACAGACGACAGACAGACAGACAGACAGACAGACAGACAGACAGACAGACAGACAGACAGACAGACAGACAGACAGAGCTAGTTAATTAGATTTAAGGCAAATTTCCTGATGATCAAGAAGACTAGCGACATACCACCTCTTAATTTCAAAGCAAAACAAACAATGTAACAGATTTTCCAGTGTATTGATTACGCTGTAAACATCATCTTAGTGTACTCTATTCATTTTTTTGAGTGGTTTCGAGTTTATCAGCTTCATATAAATGATCTAGTTGTCGAATGTGCGAAAATGTTCTCTGCATGGATTCATAGTTACTGGACGTCGTGCTCCGCAGTAATTTTTGCAATGGAACATCAGTAAATCACCTCGCACGTGTCTCTTTTTGATATAAACTTTTGGTAATCAACGTCCTTTTTGGTTTAGACTTGTGTGTCTCTCGGGTGATGTAAACATCACTGTATGAGTGTGTGAAGGGTGGGTGGCAAGGTTGATACATTAGCGGTGATAACATACGTCCATCCAGGCACATTGTGAGGAGTAGGCTGACCTTGGCATCAGTTACATGTTGTGAACCAGTAGAAGGTGTTGACTTCTACATATGGTGTGTAGATCTGGGTGAGGTGGGTATCATACTTCAACCAGCAAGAATCTGAAAGACATATGGCGGACAACCATATTAAGCAAAGCTTCTACAACTATACAAAGAATAAATCCAATTATTGCAGGCTGATATCTATAATAACACTAGACACTAGTGTCTAGATTCTAGACACCAGATTGACACTATATATGTATAATATCTCGACATCAACTTTCGAGAATTTTACCTGCAATTTTTGTTACAATAATTTAAACCATCAAATATTCCAGACAACAATGATGACAGCGATTCATGCTGACAGTTCACGATCATTGACTAATTTAAATAAATTAACAGTGAAACCAAGCAAAGCTAAACATAAACTAATCATCAGAACACACAGCTATTTCAGAAATATTATATAGAACTTGTAAATTTTATAAAGACTGAATAAAAGTCTAAGTGGATGGAAATATCAACCTAACGTCCCACTCCATAATGTACATAATGATAAACTTAAAGTCATTCTGCATTGGTAAGGTACATATGTAAATATATATATGTATATACTAGCAGTACCCGGCCACACGTTGTTGTGGCTCAGCAACGCACATGCGTTGCTGAGCCACAGCAACCTTCTCTATCCCCTAGTCCTCTCCACCATTTCCCCCTCACCCGTCTCCTCGGCCTCCCAACCATTCCCCACTCCACCGTCCCCTCGTCCTCACCACCATTCCCCACTCCCCATCCCCTCTTCCTTCCCACCATGCTCCACTCCCTGTCCTCTCTGTCCTCCCCACCATTCTCCATTCCCCCCATCCCCAATTCCCCCATCCCCTCGTCCCACCCACCATTAACCCTCGTCCATTAACCCCTCCCCTGTCCCCTCGTCCTCCCCATCATTCCCCACTCCCTTGTCTGATGCATTCCCAAATGATCTGATGTTCCCAATCAGAAAACTGGGAATATCAAATGATATGATGTTCCCATCACTAAAATATAAGAAAAGCAATTAAAAAACGAAATGAAAACAATGAAAAAATAAAAAATAAACTATATTCATGAAATTGAACGGTATGGTAAACAACAAAGCTCAATTCCTATGTAACGTCACGCAAAATAATTAAATCAAAATGAAAATATTTCGAAATCTACGAAAAATCAATTTATGAATGAAATCAGAAACATTGAAATGGAATCAAAACATATTTAGCATAGCGTGAGTTTCCCTTATGTGCAACAGATGGCACTGTTCTTCAAAAAAAAACATGTTTTTACCTGACAAAGGTGTGGCATCTATACTTATACTCACGAAGTGAGTGGTATGGTAAACAACATAGCTCAGTTCGAATGCAATGTAACAAAATAATTAAATCAAAATTAAAATAAATCGAAATGTATGAAAATTTAATTTTTCAATGCAATCGAAAACATTGAAATGCAATCGAAACATGTTTAGTATAGCGTGTCTGGCTCTTACGTGCAACAGATGACAGTGTTTCTTAAAAAAATGGTTTTGCCTGTCATAGGTGTGACATCTATACTATACTTATGAAATGAACAGTATGGTATACAACACAGCTCAACTCCAAAATAATGTCACACAACACAATTTAATAAAAAATTAAATAAATAGAAATCAATGAAAATTAAATTTATCAATGCAATCGGAAACAGTGAAATGGAATTCGTAACATATTTAGTAACGCGTGAATGTTACAATTGCATGTAACAGATGCTCTATCTTTTTAAATTACCTGTCACAGGTGTGGCATCTATATAGTACGTATATAAAAACACGTGCATATACAAAGGATTGTTGTGTCCAAATTTCAAAGCAATCAGTGAAGAACTTTGGGAGATTACAGCGTGTGGTGCTCTTACATCCAACAGGTGGCACTGTTTTTCAAAAAATCATGTTTTTCCTGTCGCAGGTGAGGCACGTATATAGTAGGTATATAAAAACACGCGCCTATTTGAATGCAACGTCGTCAATTTTCAAAGCAATTGGTAAAGAGGTTTTGAAGATTTCTCTCACATGAAAAGCACAGTTTTAAAAAAAATGTTTTTTCCATCACAGACGTGACATCAAAATAGTATGTATATAAAAACCCACTCGGATGTGAATAGAACATTGCGTGAAAATTTCAAAGCAATCGGTGAAGAACTTTTGGAGATTAGCTATTTTGAACAAACAAAAATTTTCATTTATATATATATATATATATATATATATATATATATATATATATATATATATATATATATATATATATATATATATATATATATATATATAGCTGCCCATGCAGCTCGAGCCTTCATCGCCAATATCACAGACGAAAAGGCCCTTATCAAGCTAGATTTCAAAAATGCCTTCAATTTGGTGCGGAGGGATGCTGTACTCCGTGCGGTTCATAGTCATTTCCCTTCCCTCTACCCTTTCGTACATTCATGCTACAGTATGGATCTTAAGCTACTTTTGGCGAACATGAAATTGACTCGCGGGAAGGCGTCCAACAGGGTGACCCCCTTGCTCCTCTCCTTTTCTGCTTAGTCATCAAACAAGTCACAGAGGTCCTGTCCAGCGAGCTTAACATCTGGTTCTTGGATGATGGTACCCTAGCTGGTTCCCAAGACTCCCTCCTGGAGGACATCAGAAAAATCCAGGAGCAAGGTGCAGTTTTAGGCCTCACCCTGAACCCTTCTAAATGTGAAATAATATGTTCCAACCAGGGCATCGTAGAGAGAATAGAGGGTCTTCTGCCAAACATCCATAAAACTAAACCTGAAGACAGCACACTCCTAGGAGCTCCCCTGGGGTTGAAAGCCATCGATGAGGTCCTTGATAAGAAAATCGCCGACCTTAAGAGGATGGATGGGAGGATTGAGGATATTGATGCTCATGATGCACTCTACCTCATCACCAGATGTCTGTCCCTCCCCAGGTTAACCTACTTTCTGAGGTGTTCACCATCTTACAGTAGCCAAAACTAAGTGAGTATGACCGGTTACTGAAATCAATGCTAGAAAAAGCCCTTAACCTCTCTTTTGATGACCTGCAGTGGAAACAAGCCTCTCTTCCCGTAAGACTTGGGGGCCTCGGAGTTCGAACAGCAACGCAAATCGCTGTTCCAGCCTTCCTGTCCTCCTTATCAGCATCCGACGACCTTGTGAAGGAAATTCTACCTGCCCACTTACATCAGCTGGCAGGTGTACATGATCCCAATTTTACACGCTGTGCCACAGAGTGGGCCTCTCGTGCAGGCCCATCACCTCAACCACCATCCCCAAAAGCCCACAGGCAATCCAGCTGGGATGGCCCCATTGTAGACAAAGTTGCTGCAGAGTGCCTGGGTGCTGCATCAACACAGCACGACATTGCTCGCCTCACAGCAGTAGCAGCCCCTCATGCAGGGGATTTCCTGTTAGCAACCCCAATGTCGGCAACTGGCACGCGTCTCACACCACACGCCCTCCGAATTGCTGTGGCCCTCCGCCTTGCTGCCCCAATCCACACCAGATATAGGTGTATTTGCGGCGAGGTGGTGGCTGACAGT
>WNGS01113508.1:0-15623 GCA_020271785.1 Procambarus virginalis
GAGACGGTTAGGTAGATACCCTACAAACCAATGTTTTATTATCACTTAAGCCGAATAACAGCTAGCAAATAGCCCAGGCTACCAATACATCAAAAGGTGGATATTACCTTTTTTTCAATTTTGAGTATGTTTGAGTATGTTTTGAGGGTGTCTGGCATTCAGGTCGGTGACCTGAATGCCAGACACCCACACTTTGGTGCCAACTGTCATCAGCCCAATGTCAATGGACGGAAACTGTCACTCTTTGTCAGGGGAAGTGAAAACCTTAGAGTCCTGGGTGATGAACAGCCAACTCACCTCAGAGGAGGAAGATTAGACTATGCTCTCCTGCTGAATGCACAGGACACGGATGCCAGTACACACATTGTGCACAGTTTATGTAGTGACCACTGGGCACTGATTACCACCGTCGACATGAGCAAGAGAAGGAAAGAGACAAATAAAGAAAAAGGTTATCACTCGGACCGGATATGAGGCCGCATTTCATAAACAGGATGAGTGACTGGTTCACGGAATACCAAATCCCAGAAGACATTGACACATTTGTTGATGACCTTAATCACCAAATTGAGAGCTGTCTAAGAGTTCCGCGCCGTACACCTGGGCGAAGTAACCCTCAGAGGAAGAAAATAAAATGGTATGAGAATGATTACATAAAGATGCTTAACGCAAATGTACGAGACATGAGTAGAGAGTACCGGAGACATCCCACTGAGAGTAACCAAGAGTTGTTTAAAACTGTGTGTCAAGTAGCCAGGGAAGAGAAGATTAAAGAGCGGGAAAGACAATGGCTTGAGTTCACTAGCTCTATTGGACGGGAAACATCTGCAAGACAGGTGTGGGCAAAAATTCAGATAGCTAAGGGTGGCAGAGCCCGGCCTGCGGCTCACAAAGACCCCCAGGGTAAGGCTGAAGAACTAATTCACAAGTGGAGTGATGCAGCATCCTCCTCCTCCCTTCCTGCAGAAATCAGCAGGGAACAGCTCCTGCGACATGATGACAGAAGAATTAGGATAACAAGAGCACTGTCTAGTGATGATGAATATGGGGACCCAATCACAGCCCAGGAAGTAAGGGCGCTATGAAAAAGGGTAAAAGTACAGCACCTGGTGAAGATGGCGTCACCTACGACATACTCAATGCACTGTGTGAAGTGTCTGGGAATCCACTACTCCACCTGTTTAACAAGTCATTCCTAAGTGGAGTGTTGCCCACACAATGGAAACACGCAATAATTGTTCCCATACCGAAGCCCAATGACCCTGGTAATTACAGACCTATCAGTCTCGTGTCATGCACTTGCAAGATGCTTGAAAGGATCATCCTAAACCGACTGTTGCACAAAATAGGCAGGTTAGGGGAGGGGGTCAATGGATTTGTTAAAGGACGGAGCACAGCAAATTGTATAGTTAATTACTTGGCTAATGACACGGCTAGGTACTCTGTATTTGTGGACATCAAAGGAGCCTTCGACAAAGCACAGGGGATTGCGATCCTAGACGAGCTTGCATGCATGGGTGTCAAGGGGAGACTCATGAAATGGGTTGAAGACTACCTCACAGGAAGGAAAGCCAAGGTTTTCTTCAATGGAGCAGTCTCCAGAACAATGAATATGGAACTCGGGACCCCCCAAGGCGGAGTCTTAAGCCCTACACTATTCAATGTACTTATGAACGCCATTGCAAATATTGATTTTCCGGAAGGAACACAACAAGTGGGATATGCAGATGATGTTCTAATACAAGCTCCCACCTTGGGAAAAATTGAACAGTCCATTGAACTCCTTGGAAGGAAGTGTATTGAGCTCGGTTTCACTCTCTCCACAAACAAGACGAAGGCATACTCCCATCACAAGCGGAGAGCAAATGAAGAACTGCAAATTAATGGTGTAACACTTGAATGGGTTGACCACTATCGGTATCTTGGCGTCACTGTCGGCTCTAACAAGGGGAAGAAAGAGGAGCTCAATCAACTCATAGGAACATGCAAAAGTCGACTCAGGGCACTGAAAGCTATGACCTGGAATGGACATGGAGCCTCTATTGCCGTGCTTAAAATGATGTACACAGCCTATGTGCGCTCCGTCATAGACTATGCCGCACCAGTTCTGTGCACCTACTCCCAAAGCGATATGAAAAGGCTTGAAAGCATTCAAAATGAAGCCATGACAATCATTCTTGGAGTTCCAAGAACTGCCAAAACGTCTAATCTACGAGAGGAGTTGTCCCTTCCCAGTGTTAAAAGCAGAATTCAGGAGCTGAATGCTAAGCTTGCAATTAGGATCGCCAGAGATCCCCATTACAATGATATTGCTAAGAAAAAACTGAGCTCTGTGCTACTTTCAGGGGGAAACAGGAGAAGCAAAAAATGGCATCACAGATCAGTCTGCTACCTCGAAGAGCTTCACCTGCTTGAGCAAGCCCGTGAGCTCCTGCCTGTAGAGAGGTTACCTCCCTGGGAGGATGACTCATGCAAGATCATCATCAATGAAATGGCGATGAAAAAATCCAACATGTTACCACAAGAAATGAGGCACAAGTATCTCGAGGAAATTTATAAAGAAGCCGGAGATGAACTAGATCAAATCTACACTGACGGGTCATCTAATCCTGTCAATGGCAGGGCTGGTGCAGGATACACGGTAATCAAGGATAATACTTTCCAACGCAGAAATGAAGAAAAAGCACGTATTGAGAACTATGCCTCTTCAACGCAAGCAGAGCTAACTGCCATTGTTATGGCGCTAAAGTTTCTTGAACGGAACACTAATGGTGCAGTGATTTGCACCGATTCAAAAGCAGCACTACAAAGCCTAAGTAAAAATCAGGCAGAAAATCTTGCAATAGTCGCTGAAATTAAGAGATCTGTGAGAGTTCTTACCAATCAGGGAAGAGTCATCAAGTTTCTGTGGATCCCCTCCCATGTTGGGATATGTGGGAATGAACGAGCAGATGTGCTGGCTGCTGAAGGCGCTGAAGGAGACCATATTGAATACTTCATACCCAAGACTCTACTACAAATTAGAGGTATTGTCAGGCAACATCACCGTGACAAGGTAACTGAGGAAAGGAGGATAGAAGCACAAACCAGTGAATCTGTACGATGGTACAACATGGTTGCAGCTGGCAATCCCAATCATTATGGCCGAAGAGGAGGAGGACGAGGGAGAGAATCAGTAATAGCGAGAATCCGTCTTGGATACAGATATCCATGGAGATATGGAATGGAAACAACAGTTGAGCAGCGAAGTTGCAGAATCTGTGGTGAGAGTGATGGACACCGCCTTGACCACTACCTGAGAGAATGTGAACACCTGAGAGACATCAGAAATATGTGTAGATTAATAAACCCCACATTGTTTGAGTTAGGAAAACACTATCTGTCAAATATTGATACTGTTCTTAAAAGATTTCCCCATTTTGCACCCGCAAGATAACGTAAGCTTTTAAGGGTTGATAGATGTTAATCTTCTTGTTTGAGGAGCTGTTCACTTGAGACAGTTAAGCAAGTCCCAGCTGTGTCTGGGTACAAGTGACAGGATGAACAACCCAGCGGGTTTTCTTCCTATTGGGGAGTGTTGTACATGCTGCTATGGCGTTGTGTCCACTCACAAGATGAGTGGCGCTGCCCAATAAACTCGCCCCTCGGGGCAAAATTTAAAATTTTGAGTAGAAATCCTGCAAACACACGACGAAGCTACGATGCTGTTACAACGTTCGAACAAGTTTTAACACCATCCTAATAAGTTGTAACAACCAATATAGCAAGTTGTAACAACGTTCTTATGCGTCATTAAAACGTGATTGCATGATGTAACAACTTTATTACAAGTTGTAACAAGCGGAAAATAGGGATATTTACGTTGTATGTTTGTAGTTACTTATGACCAATTTGCGGGTTAGATTAAGAAGTGATGAGCTATGAACGACGCAATGAATACATATTTATATGTTTAGGAAAAGATTAATTTTCGTGTAAAATATAATTTTACATGAAATTGTCAAATTGAGCGAATGACACATTGTAGGGACTAGGCTGTGTTTTTTAATTGTGATTTTGATTCGCATGTAACAGTTGAAATTATTTTCTTATCAATGTTATTAATTATTTGTAATTTATATTATGATGAATTTTTTTATTATTTATTTTTATTTTTACATGCAAAGCATGCAATTTAAATACAATAAAAACAACACAGAATACAGAACAGAACAAATAGAACAATAGACCACCGGCCAGAAGGGCCGACAGCACTTCACAACAAACCACAAACACGATAAATACATAAAAAAATATAAGCATACAAGAAGGCACAAAGCATAATACATTGGCAAACAAGCAATCACAGTAACATCACAAAACAAAACCTACATAAAACAAAACAGACAACAAAGGCTAAACAGGGAACATAACAGTACAATCACAATACATACCAAACAAAACATAAATAACAAACACAGACAACAGGTAAAGCACGCCATAACAAACGGAAGGCAAAACAAATGGCAAAACCGAACAAAAAACACTCGCCAACAGCCTGAAGGGCACACAACATTGCATAAACAAGCGCATGCGACACCCACAACCGAACACACAAACGCACAGGAACCGCACACCCACCCACCAGCCATACACAGAAAACCCAGAACACACACCGGAGCACGCAGGAACCGGAAATAAAACCCAACCCACCCACACACACACCCCACCCGCACCCCACAACCATGCACACAACAGGAAACACAGAATATACAGAAATCATTTGCGAGGAACATCGGGAGAAACGTACTTCTCCGGGAAGGAAACAGGAGGATATTTCGCCTTGTAAGCTTCCCCGACTAGATCTTCATGGTCGGTAGGGTGTTTGACCCCCCTCATCCGCTGGGGTATCATAAACTCGGGAACAACTATATCGGGCGGCATCGGCCAACGCCCGAGGTCACTGACGCACTTCGCATAACGAGGCCGGGGAGCGCCAGCCACGCCCTTCGAAGAAGCAGACGAGGGTCGCTGAGACTGCCACGCCGTTGCACACACAGAGGGCTTAACAGAGGGAGGGCACCACCACAGGGGCAACAGCGGCCACGGGCTCACCACAAGACGACTGCAGGGAACCACGGCGGCACGCATCCTTTCTCAAAGTCATCACCAGGCCACGCCCAGCACCAGCATCAGCACCACCCCCGGCACCGGAAGCCACCACACCCCACTGCGGAGAGCCCCCGGGCGGGGAAGGAACAGGAGGCACACCCGAGACACAGGCACCAGCTCCAGCAGGCACATGTACCTCCGCCACCACCAACCGTGGAGACAACGACCCATCTAGAGCCACGCCGTCAACACCAGAAGACCCACAGTCACCGAATTCCTCAACATCAGCCCAGGCAGTAGACGAACGCCTGGAACATTTGGGTTCCGGCCGGAGATCGTCAGAGCCGGAAGCAGATCCAGAAGTACCGGCACCACAAGCCGGACGAACCGACGCCCGATGCAGAACGACAGCAGCGTCTACCACAGGAGGAACCGGACCACACACAAGAGGAGGCTCCACAGCCACCTCAGCACCCAGCACAGTAGGGACCCGAGGTGAGAATGCAGGGCCAGGGTCAGCAGCCGAAGACGATGGAGCAGACGTCGACGCCTCACAGGGAGCACCAGGAAGGTCCACGGGAGCTGCAGGGCCAGAGACATGGTCAGGAACATAAGAACATAAGAACAAAGGTAACTGCAGAAGGCCTATTGGCCCATACGAGGCAGCTCCTATTTATAACCACCCAATCCCACTCATATACGTGTCCAACCCACGCTTGAAACAATCGAGGGATCCCACCTCCACCACGTTACGCGGTAATTGGTTCCACAAATCAACAACCCTATTGCCGAACCAGTATTTACCCAAGTCTTTCCTAAATCTAAACTTATCCAATTTATACCCATTGTTTCGTGTTCTGTCTTGTGTTGATACTTTTAATACCCTATTAATATCTCCTTTGTTATGTCCATTCATCCACTTGTAAACTTCTATCATGTCACCCCTAACTCTTCGCCTTTCCAGTGAATGCAATTTACATAAGAACAAAGGCAACTGCAGAAGGCCTATTGGCCCATACGAGGCAGCTCCTATTTATAACCACCCAATCCCACTCATATACATGTCCAACCCATGCTTGAAACAATCGAGGGACCCCACCACAATGTTACGCGGCAATTGGTTCCACAAATCAACAACCCTGTTACTGAACCAGTATTTACCCAAGTCTTTCCTAAATCTAAACTTATCCAATTTATACCCATTGTTTCGCGTTCTGTCCTGTGTTGATACTTTTAATACCCTATTAATATCCCCTTTGTTATGCCCATTCATCCACTTGTAAACCTCTATCATGTCACCCCTAACTCTTCGCCTTTCCAGTGAATGCAAATTTAGCTTTGTTAATCTTTCTTCATATGAAAGATTTCTAATTTGGGGAATTAACTTAGTCATCCTACGCTGGACACGTTCAAGTGAATGGAGGAACATCCGACGGCACCGCAACACCCAGAGGAGGGTCTGTGACAACCAGGGGAACTTCGGGTGACGCTGGGGAAGCAACAGCAGCGAACGAGACCTGCCCCACCTCATCTCCGGAATCCACGCCCTGAGGGAGCGGCGGGAAATCCTCTTCCCGGAACAAGTTGACAGGTGCAGCAGGGGCCGCAGAGCACCCGGCAGCCTGATGCCCTAACTGGCCACATCGGAAACAGGTACGGGGCTGCCGGGCATAGAACACCCGAACGTAGTAACCCATCAGCCGGACAGAAGATGAGATATCCGATCGCAGGCGCATACCTAAGGTACGGATGTTCGTCTGCTTCCCAGCATACTTCCCCGAGGAAAGCGTGTTCACCCTCACACTGATGACTGCACTATACCTCCCGAAGAAGCGCCGAAGAAGATCTTCAGGGAACTCCACGGGCGCACCGTGTACACTGACATACGTCAGGGCACCACTTCTGTCCGAGATCACAACAGAGCCGGCGCCATCCGGCAACTGCATCGAACGCCCTTCGTACCGCCGGAGGAAGTCCTGATACTCCTCCTCCTGCATGAACTTGATAATCACCCGGTGGGCCGTAACAAGTTCAACTCCATACGTGTCCCATACATGCTACGTGTCCCGGCCTCCACCGGGACACGTAGCATGTCGCACATTACTAACTCAATGGCTGGATAACCAGCCTTACACGAGAACTCTAGCCCCACTGAGTTCACTCGCAAAACAGGAGGAATCGCAAGGCCCCCCATGTCCAAAACAGCCACGTCAGCACTTCATATTATGATGAAATGATATATTGGCCGAGAAGAGGCTTTAGACTTATTTTAGTGTGTAAAGCACTGAGAGAGAAATAGTGTACACATTTTGCAGACGGGGGTTACCAGAAGGCCAGCCGGATGAGGCTATGCAAAGTTTACAGTAAGGCAGACTTCCTAGTTCAGTCATATATATATGTTAATATTTATCTTTGTGATTTAGAAGACTATGGGGGTATGATTAATCATTTCAGTAAATGTTATGAAGCTTGTTTAAGCTGTCATTGGCGTCCTTGGAAAGAGGTGGGTTTGACTAAAGGTTTTGATACTCTAGCTACCCCCCCCCCCATGTATGTTGCCAATATTGATCTGGCAAAGATAATTTGTGGGAGCAAGAGGTGACTAGGTAGGAGGAGCTTATAACTCAGCCCATCCTTCGAAGGTTTCGCAACGTCAAGAAACTGTCATACAAAAGTCCCCTTCTCCTAACCTACCAGAGGACCCAAAACAGAAAAATGGGACAGTGTGTCAATTTCGAGAGCCAACCATTTTCTAGTACGACGATTTTTGGCCTTACATAGATTATACGTCACAATGCGACGTTCTAATAGGAGGACTTGTTGGATAACTACAGAGACCGGCAGAGAACAGTAGGGTAAACCCAACTAAAAGTGTGCACTTGACTCAGGCTGTTGGATAAAGATATTCCCAGATCCTGACTGAAGCGGCTGCCCTAGAACTGTCCTGCAGTTGCAAAGCGAGAGCATTTGTTCTTCCCCATGATAGTTTGATTTGCTTTTTTTTAATATAAAGTCCACACCCTTACTTGGTCTTTACATTCTTGGGTCTCTGACCAGGGTTTGGAGCGTGCCACTTTACATTACTTAAAGAATTACTGCAGATACTGACATTTTGTAAACACTTCTTAATGATATCACAGTTAAAACAGCTTTTACAAAATTACAAGATAACCTGGACTTATCTCAAAATGGTTATGATTTGTCAGAGCTTTTTTTTTGTTTATGAATTCTGAATGCCAAGTTGAGGGCTCAGTTTCGAATATATTGCTTAAAACTCTTTTAAAAACGGGGCTTAGCGCCCCCGCGGCCCGGTCCTCGACCAGGCCTCCTTTTTGTTACACATCCCCAGGAAGCAGCCCGTAGCAGCTGTCTAACTCCCAGGTACCTATTTTCTGCTAGGTAAACAGGATCATTAAGGTGAAAGAAACTCTGCCCATATTTCGATCAGCGGGTATTTTTGATACCCGCCTCCATTGGATATCAAACCCGGAACCTCCGAACTACGAATCCGAAGCGCTGTCCACTCAGCTGTCAAGATCCTATTAATTGTAAAAGTATGCAGCATAAAGTGTTTAAAAATTCTGGTCATTAAATCCCCCTTTTATCAGAGGGGCAGAGCAACTAGAAAATAGCTTGAAAACTGATTTCCAGCTTGAGCATAAATTATGTGATGTGCCTGTATACACCCAGTGTATACAAGATATTATTATTATACACTGTGCCTGAACTTTGTTGATAAATTGTATAATTTCTATTATATATAATAATATTCATGTTTATGTGACTAAGTATATTTTGTCATTGTTTATGCACGGGCCTAATTGTGCTTGCAGGGCTTGAGTTTCGGCTTGTTGTGTTGGAAAAAACTCCCACATCACTGGTAAATTGTTAATACAACAAGCTGAAATAAAATGCAATTGGTTGTGATAATTTAATTCTAAATAAATACATTAGTTATAACAGAGATTGCCTTCGTGGCAGATTTGCTCAAGATAACGAGAGTATATTTGCCACGACGTTCTCATATTGTCACAAAATTTATTTTGCCAATGTCACATTAAAATCCTCAGTCTCAGGACTAAAAACAAAATGTAACGAATCTTCTAAATTAAATATATAGTCAATAGTAATTTTGCATCAAACCAAATCCTCCATGTAAATCACAACGAAACGCTGATGCAACCCTTCCTCGATTCAAGTCCATTACATCCAGCAGTCGAACCCCACAGACGCATTCATAAATTTTAACAAGCAGTTCATTCAAAACAGGAGTTTTCTGAAATATAAATTAATATTATAATATATTAGCATATTGTTCATATATATAGGCATAAGTTGGGTTAGGTGGGGTGGTTTAGGTTCTGTTGGCGATTATTTGTATTTGTAGTACGTGGGTTAAGCATTTATTCGAACAAATAATGTGTGGTTCGAACAAAATTCGTCATTGAATCACTTGTTCCGGTAGTATTCGAACGAAATATATTGTTGAGTCGTGTGTAAATCATTTTTCATTCATAAACAGGGGGTTTGGCGGGTGTATGGAGTAACTTTTGGATCTTTGGGGAACGGGCTGGCCGATGGGTATGATCTTGAGGTTATCTTGAGATGATTTCGTGGCTTTTTAGTGTCGCCGCAGCCCGGTCCTCGACCAGGCCTCCATCCTCAGGAAGCAGCCCATGACAGCTGACTAATACCCAGGTACCTATTTTACTTTGTAAATGCGCCCAAGAAAGATAGTGTGCACTCTACATTATTAAAACAGTTAACACTGAAAAGCATCACTGAAAGTACTCAGAGTTTGGGTAACGATGTGTATCAGTGCTATACCGACGGCTCTGTAGAAGAAGGTGGACGATGTACCGGATGTGCATGTAATATATTTGAACAATCTACTCTCGTACATACAGCAATGAAGCGCGTCAATGACTGGGCAAGTACAACTCAAACCGAACTTGCAGGCATATACCTTGCCACTGAATTTTTAAAAGACAAAGGCAGTGGACTTATATACTGTGACTCGCAGAGTGCACTCCTGGCATTGAACGCACATATTAGTGACACCCAGAAAATAGTCAGTGATATTCGAATGAATGTTTTAGCTGCTAAAGAAAACAGATTTGAAATTAAATTCCTATGGATACCATCACATGTTGGCATCTCAAGGCATGACACTGTTGATATGCTTGCAAAGACAGCCTGTAGAAAACCAGTGGTAGAAATTGATATGGGTATTTCATTAGCAGTGACAAAGAGAATACTTAAACAAATATCTAATGAAGATCTCACCGACCTAACAAATTCACAAAGACCTGAAAGCTGTAGCATTAAATATTATGATAGATATCGTGAGGAAACATTCACATATGGGACTAATAGAACAAGAACCCGGCAATGTGATGTTATAGTGGCCAGAATACGCCTGGGATATAGACGTATCTGGCAGCTTTCTCAAAACCCAAATGTCGAGTACACAATGTGTCAACTTTGTGAAAGAGAAAACATGCACTCTCTTGAACATTATATTGTAGAATGTCCCATACTGGCTGACTTTCGCCCCCCTGGGCTAAGGTATGCTGAACTTTGTAATTACTATATGAGTACTGGAACACTTGATGATATATTGGACTTGTACCCAAGATTGACCATGTAATAGATTAATTATACAATGTATGTGATGTAACTATATAACCTGAGCTTGTAAAAGCACCTTAATCGCCTTCAGTGATTAAGTGCTTAATTGCACACTAGTTTCTTTATCAGCTATCTCACCCTGTCAGAGTAAATGAGATAAATGTCTGTGAATGCATGTGTGTATATATGTATATGTGTGTGTATGTGTATGTATGGGTATAAAGTATATATGGAAGCTGATCAGAATTACATTTCACCTTTGTAAATGTACATTAATGACACTGTGTAGATGACACATCGAACACTTTATGTAAGGCATACATAAATCTGTGTATCTATGTATTTACGTATATAGGTTAGCTTAGCATTTTAAAGCACCGACTCACCTTCAGTGGTTGATTGTTCAATAAACCCTTCAAATATATGTTTAACACATCTCTAACCCTGTCTATGGAGGACAGAAGAAAATGTATATATGCTGGTTAGCATTGTTAATGTGTGGCCACGTCTGTGGTAGAAAACAATAAAAAAAAAAAACTGCTAGTAACAGGGGCATAGGGTGAAAGAAACTCTGCCGATTGTTTCTCGCCGGTGCCTGGGATCGAACCCTGGACCATAGGATCACAAGTCCAGTGTACTGTGCGCTCGGCCGACCGGTTCCCTCCAAAGATGCCCAAAGCGAGTGAGGGGGAGGTTATCTTGAGGTTATCTTGAGATGATTTTGGGGCTTTTAGTGTCCCTGCGGCCCGGTCCTTGACCAGACCTCCACCCCCAGGAAGCAGCCCGTGACAGCTAGCTGACTAACACCCAGGTACCTATTTTACTGCTAGGTAACAGGGGCATAGGGTGAAAGAAACTCTGCCCATTGTTTCTCGCCGGCACCCGGGATAGACCCCGGGACCACAGGATCACAAGTCCAGCGTGCTGTCCGCTCGGCCGACCGGCTCCAAACTGGGAGCGGGAGGCAGCATTATTATTTTTAGTGGAACTTGAGCCGCGATAGAGCGGGCCTCCCACAATGCAGAAAATTACCTCCCGAGAGTCCAGGAATTCTGTGTGACTCAAAATAGTTGCCATTTCACTTCGTGAAACAGAGGGAAGTGCTAAATATCCGACTAACCCCATTTATTTGTTAGTTATTATGGCCATATGACTTACAGATAGGTTAGCTGGATAAGCCGCAGGAAAACACCACCAAAAAGATAAGGTTTATTCATTATTAATTACCTAAATTTCATGTGTAACACCTGTGATTGACATTTATCGTTAGTTTTTACAGTGTAACTTGTTGACAGGTAAGTTGTGACTGCACGAAACAACACTTGAGTTGGTACACCCTGGAGCCATGCGGAAACCACTAATAACTGGCTAGTACAGAGAACACTTGTTCGAGAAATCTGATGTTGGATGACCAGCCAACACTACCGAAACAGATAAGATTGTTTTAGATTATAACTATCAGATTTACAGCAGTACTACTAACTATTTAATTACAGTTTCGTAGATAAAATTATATCAAGAGTTTCATTACTGTGTGATAAACTGAATTATGAATCCCCCCTCCCAGTTGTGTGAAGGAAAGTTTACTGGTGACAATGAATCATAAGAATACAGTCCAATCCGAAGTTATATATATGTAACAAAGACAATTAAATACAGTCCATTCTAAATAATCATAAATTATTCACCGGTAGATTTCCCCACACTTTGGTCCTGCCTCTCAACTGTCAATCAACTGGCTTATAGGTTCATGTATTCATGTCCGTATGTATTTCAACTATAAATATTGCAAGGTTTTGTTCTGATAGGTTTGGCGAGTAGTCAAACTGTTAACTGCTAGTTGAGAGACGCATGAGAGTGCTTCTGCTTCTTCTTCTTCTTGATAGTAGGTGCACTTTGCATGAAGGGTGTGACCTCTTGATGACTGCACCAGTACAGATGTTGGGAGACGTGTGTATGCTGAGAATAATAAGTTTCAAAAGTGCTTGTTGTGTTGAGCCATAGATAGAGAAGCGGAGAAGAGAACAAAGACCTATGTTAGATGGAGACTTGCCACACCATAGGGCGGTGCGTGGTGTTAAGGCATCGCTAGTTGATCGACAAGTTCATTATGGAATATACCACAATGTGCTGGGACCCAATGGGTAGAAAGTACAAACATGGAACATAAACAAAGTCAAGGCACACAACCATACGCCTGATGGGCCTACAGCAGACACCAATTGGGAGACGAGAGCAAGCAACGCCACGCTTACTCATACTTCTCTGGAAAGTCCGCCACCAGAAACTGGAGACAGTACGCCTCCCAAAGACACTCCGTATCAGGATTGACAGGCACACGAGGACGTGTCATGAATTCTGGAACCCCAAACATAAAAACACGTACACAGGTAACTAAATAAAAGAAGGCACAGAGGGATCGTCAACACCCGCCCAGTGTAAGGGCATCTCACTAGCACGAATTTCGTCGAAAACATCTTCACCATCAGGACGGCCATCATGGTCAACCTCGCCAGACACTTCCGCAGCAGGCTGCAACACAGGAAGTGGCACGTCAGGGAGCAACACCACAGGGCCCCATCCAGAACAACAGCCACCAGGTCGGGCACCAGCACAGAATCCTCGCGACGGACATCCTTCCTGAGGACCACCACAAGTCCCGGCCCACGTCACCTTCCAAGCCTTCCACCACAGGAGGAGGAACTACCCTCACTGCGGGGAACCTCCTGCAGGAGAAGGAACATAGGTTAACGGTGAGACATTGTCACTGGCGACCGCAGCAGGCATGTGAACCCCATCCATCACATTCACAGGCGACAATGTCGCCCTGGGTACCACCCCATCGACACCCGCAGACTCACAAGTATCAAACTCACCCACATCGTCTCAGTCAGGAGGGGTGAAACACCAAGAGTGCTTGGAACCCGGCTGCACGTCATCAGAGCCAGAGGCAGAACCTGAAACACGGGAAATGCAGGAGGGGTGCACTTTCTCTCAGCGCAGATGCAGCAGCTACGATGACAGGTGTTACGGTGTTGGATCTGGTGGTGATGTTATCGCTGACGGACCACCCAACCCACAACTCGACAAATGCTCATATTTCACTAGGAGATCACACTAGGCACTTCTGGCTCTTGGAGAGGGGCTCAACGTCACACGTTTAGGGGATGCGGCTCCAACACGCAGCCTTGTTGTCACGTGCACACACCCACTCGAGCCGCTGTGACTCCCCACTCTCTCCTTATGGAATATGACCTCCTCAATCCCCTTTGTCTTACTAGACTTCTGTCTTACCCTGTCCACAGCAGTGGTTCCTGTTTCTTGCTCTCTCTCTCCTTCTTTACTATTTCCTGGGAAGCCTCACTGGGACAAGTGCAAACACCAGCAAATTTGGATACATTTACTGGACGAAGTACATACACAATACACGCATACATATAATAATAATGATGAATCCTATACTCTGTACTATTATAATCAGGTTGCACTCCAACACCATCAGAACTCTATCCTCAGCTTGCTAAGTGGTATCCTATCTCTTGGTATTACCTAATATTATCAACCTCCTCAAGTAGATTAAGTCTTACAATATAATGTTACACTACCATCAAGAGAATGTATACATATATATATACCTATAAACACATATAAGGCAAATCAGCATTTGAATGCAATAACATATATATATATATATATCAGTATCAATGATCCGTGCCACACAACGAATCAATCGACCATTCTATCAGTCTTAGAATATCTGTAGGTAATCCTGCCTACGTCTGTGACTCTAAACTTCAATATACACTTCTTGGCACATAAATGGCAAACGATCACTCACCTCTCACTGCGTCGTTCACGCTAATGACAAACACTCTCACCTCCATACAAGTGATCATTTAGAACTATTTCACTACCCTGACAACTTCAGGTTCCTCAGGGCTTAAACACCAGGATCCTCTGCAGCTCCTCCAGGCTGCTACCATGAAGATTCCTTGAACAACTATGGTGCTTCCCTACTCCTATTAGGATCATCCACAGCTCTCCTGGCTGCTGCACCATAAGTTTCCTCGAATAACTGTGGCACTTCACCACCTCTGCAGAAGCACGTGACACTCCTCCTCACTGCTTCTTCATAGCTCGGGGTCCTCTCCTCCCCTGCCTTGGAGTCTCATCAACCACTCCCTCTGTGCTGGCTTCCAAGTCCTCAGCAACTTCTTCCCAAAGGACAACCTGCAACCCATTTGCACTCCAATAAATTGTTTCCCTTTTTAACACAAACAAAATTAATCATACAACATCTTTGTCTCCAATCTCTATCTGTCTTCTACATTTAATGAGAGTGGACTCCCCGTGGGCGAGTCCATGCGCCACCTCGCTGGGCGAGCCTCACTCACGCTGGGAGGGGCCTCCTCCCTCAGGAGCCGGGCTCCTTCAGTTGCCCGCCAGCGCTCAGAGAAGACGGATGTCGCTCCTCCCACTTCACTCTCTTATTTTAGGCTTTCTGCCATACCAAAACATTTCTAACTTGAAAATAACATCGCTACTGTCGCTGGGCACACGACCAACTACAAGCAAACACTATGAACTGGCTTAAATCGGGCTTACCACAGATTATCTGGTCGAGGGCGCTTCTCCCTCTGACAACGTCTGACCAGGGCGCTTGTCACAGCCCACAAAACTGTCACTGGGCGGCTTAATACTCTCTCCTCGCCGTCCAGGACTTGAGACCACAACGTCTTCAGCTCGATTCAACAGCTGGAACGTCTGCACCTTCTCTTCTCTTGGAGATAATATCACTAGGGGTTCCCTCCTGGCGGGAGCTCGTCAAAGCGCGGCTCCTCCCCTGCGATGTCTGGCCTCAAGTGAGGTCATCGCCCTCCACAAGCGAGCCTCACGCCTCC
>WNGS01113508.1:16623-26759 GCA_020271785.1 Procambarus virginalis
AAACCACGGCGGCACGCATCCTTTCTCAAAGTCATCACCAGGCCACGCCCAGCACCAGCATCAGCACCACCCCGGCACCGGAAGCCACCACACCCCACTGCGGAGAGCCCCGGGCGGGGAAGGAACAGGAGGCACACCCGAGACACAGGCACCAGCTCCAGCAGGCACATGTACCTCCGCCACCACCAACCGTGGAGACAACGACCCATCTAGAGCCACGCCGTCAACACCAGAAGACCCACAGTCACCGAATTCCTCAACATCAGCCCAGGCAGTAGACGAACGCCTGGAACATTTGGGTTCCGGCCGGAGATCGTCAGAGCCGGAAGCAGATCCAGAAGTACCGGCACCACAAGCCGGACGAACCGACGCCCGATGCAGAACGACAGCAGCGTCTACCACAGGAGGAACCGGACCACACACAAGAGGAGGCTCCACAGCCACCTCAGCACCCAGCACAGTAGGGACCCGAGGTGAGAATGCAGGGCCAGGGTCAGCAGCCGAAGACGATGGAGCAGACGTCGACGCCTCACAGGGAGCACCAGGAAGGTCCACGGGAGCTGCAGGGCCAGAGACATGGTCAGGAACATAAGAACATAAGAACATAAGAACAAAGGTAACTGCAGAAGGCCTATTGGCCCATACGAGGCAGCTCCTATTTATAACCACCCAATCCCACTCATATACGTGTCCAACCCACGCTTGAAACAATCGAGGGATCCCACCTCCACCACGTTACGCGGTAATTGGTTCCACAAATCAACAACCCTATTGCCGAACCAGTATTTACCCAAGTCTTTCCTAAATCTAAACTTATCCAATTTATACCCATTGTTTCGTGTTCTGTCTTGTGTTGATACTTTTAATACCCTATTAATATCTCCTTTGTTATGTCCATTCATCCACTTGTAAACTTCTATCATGTCACCCCTAACTCTTCGCCTTTCCAGTGAATGCAATTTACATAAGAACAAAGGCAACTGCAGAAGGCCTATTGGCCCATACGAGGCAGCTCCTATTTATAACCACCCAATCCCACTCATATACATGTCCAACCCGCGCTTGAAACAATCGAGGGACCCCACCTCCACAATGTTACGCGGCAATTGGTTCCACAAATCAACAACCCTGTTACTGAACCAGTATTTACCCAAGTCTTTCCTAAATCTAAACTTATCCAATTTATACCCATTGTTTCGCGTTCTGTCCTGTGTTGATACTTTTAATACCCTATTAATATCCCCTTTGTTATGCCCATTCATCCACTTGTAAACCTCTATCATGTCACCCCTAACTCTTCGCCTTTCCAGTGAATGCAAATTTAGCTTTGTTAATCTTTCTTCATATGAAAGATTTCTAATTTGGGGAATTAACTTAGTCATCCTACGCTGGACACGTTCAAGTGAATGGAGGAACATCCGACGGCACCGCAACACCCAGAGGAGGGTCTGTGACAACCAGGGGAACTTCGGGTGACGCTGGGGAAGCAACAGCAGCGAACGAGACCTGCCCCACCTCATCTCCGGAATCCACGCCCTGAGGGAGCGGCGGGAAATCCTCTTCCCGGAACAAGTTGACAGGTGCAGCAGGGGCCGCAGAGCACCCGGCAGCCTGATGCCCTAACTGGCCACATTGGAAACAGGTACGGGGCTGCCGGGCATGGAACACCCGAACGTAGTAACCCATCAGCCGGACAGAAGATGAGATATCCGATCGCAGGCGCATACCTAAGGTACGGATGTTCGTCTGCTTCCCAGCATACTTCCCCGAGGAAAGCGTGTTCACCCTCACACTGATGACTGCACTATACCTCCCGAAGAAGCGCCGAAGAAGATCTTCAGGGAACTCCACGGGCGCACCGTGTACACTGACATACGTCAGGGCACCACTTCTGCCCGAGATCACAACAGAGCCGGCGCCATCCGCAACTGCATCGAACGCCCTTCGTACCGCCGGAGGAAGTCCTGATACTCCTCCTCCTGCATGAACTTGATAATCACCCGGTGGGCCGTAACAAGTTCAACTCCATACGTGTCCCATACATGCTACGTGTCCCGGCCTCCACCGGGACACGTAGCATGTCGCACATTACTAACTCAATGGCTGGATAACCAGCCTTACACGAGAACTCTAGCCCCACTGAGTTCACTCGCAAAACAGGAGGAATCGCAAGGCCCCCCATGTCCAAAACAGCCACGTCAGCACTTCATATTATGATGAAATGATATATTGGCCGAGAAGAGGCTTTAGACTTATTTTAGTGTGTAAAGCACTGAGAGAGAAATAGTGTACACATTTTGCAGACGGGGGTTACCAGAAGGCCAGCCGGATGAGGCTATGCAAAGTTTACAGTAAGGCAGACTTCCTAGTTCAGTCATATATATATGTTAATATTTATCTTTGTGATTTAGAAGACTATGGGGGTATGATTAATCATTTCAGTAAATGTTATGAAGCTTGTTTAAGCTGTCATTGGCGTCCTTGGGAAGAGGTGGGTTTGACTAAAGGTTTTGATACTCTAGCTACCCCCCCCCCCCATGTATGTTGCCAATATTGATCTGGCAAAGATAATTTGTGGGAGCAAGAGGTGACTAGGTAGGAGGAGCTTATAACTCAGCCCATCCTTCGAAGGTTTCGCAACGTCAAGAAACTGTCATACAAAAGTCCCCTTCTCCTAACCTACCAGAGGACCCAAAACAGAAAAATGGGACAGTGTGTCAATTTCGAGAGCCACTACCATTTTCTAGTACGACGATTTTTGGCCTTACATAGATTATACGTCACAATGCGACGTTCTAATAGGAGGACTTGTTGGATAACTACAGAGACCGGCAGAGAACAGTAGGGTAAACCCAACTAAAAGTGTGCACTTGACTCAGGCTGTTGGATAAAGATATTCCCAGATCCTGACTGAAGCGGCTGCCCTAGAACTGTCCTGCAGTTGCAAAGCGAGAGCATTTTGTTCTTCCCCATGATAGTTTGATTTGCTTTTTTTTAATATAAAGTCCACACCCTTACTTGGTCTTTACATTCTTGGGTCTCTGACCAGGGTTTGGAGCGTGCCACTTTACATTACTTAAAGAATTACTGCAGATACTGACATTTTGTAAACACTTCTTAATTATATCACAGTTAAAACAGCTTTTACAAAATTACAAGATAACCTGGACTTATCTCAAAATGGTTATGATTTGTCAGAGCTTTTTTTTTGTTTATGAATTCTGAATGCCAAGTTGAGGGCTCAATTTCGAATATATTGCTTAAAACTCTTTTAAAACCGGGGCTTAGCGCCCCCGCGGCCCGGTCCTCGACCAGGCCTCATTTTTTGTTACACATCCCCAGGAAGCAGCCCGTAGCAGCTGTCTAACTCCCAGGTACCTATTTTCTGCTAGGTGAACAGGATCATTAAGGTGAAAGAAACTCTGCCCATATTTCGATCAGCGGGTATTTTTGATACCCCCCTCCATTGGATATCAAACCCGGAACCTCCGAACTACGAATCCGAAGCGCTGTCCACTCAACTGTCAAGATCCTATTAATTGTAAAAGTATGCAGCATAAAGTGTTTAAAAATTCTGGTCATTAAATCCCCCTTTTATCAGAGGGGCAGAGAAACTAGAAAATAGCTTGAAAACTGATTTCCAGCTTGAGCATAAATTATGTGATGTGCCTGTATACACCCAGTGTATACAAGATATTATTATTATACACTGTGCCTGAACTTTGTTGATAAATTGTATAATTTCTGTTATATATAATAATATTCATGTTTATGTGACTAAGTATATTTTGTCATTGTTTATGCACGGGCCTAATTGTGCTTGCAGGGCTTGAGTTTCGGCTTATTGTGTTGGAAAAAACTCCCACATCACTGGTAAATTGTTAATACAACAAGCTGAAATAAAATGCAATTGGTTGTGATAATTTAATTCTAAATAAATACATTAGTTATAACAGAGATTGCCTTCGTGGCAGATTTGCTCAAGATAACGAGAGTATATTTGCCACGACGTTCTCATATTGTCACAAAATTTATTTTGCCAATGTCACATTAAAATCCTCAGTCTCAGGACTAAAAACAAAATGTAACGAATCTTCTAAATTAAATATATAGTCAATAGTAATTTTGCATCAAACCAAATCCTCCATGTAAATCACAACGAAACGCTGATGCAACCCCTCCTCGATTCAAGTCCATTACATCCAGCAGTCGAACCCCACAGACGCATTCATAAATTTTAACATGCAGTTCATTCAAAACAGGAGTTTTCTGAAATATAAATTAATATTATAATATATTAGCATATTGTTCATATATATAGGTATAAGTTGGGTTAGGTGGGGTGGTTTAGGTTCTGTTGGCGATTATTTGTATTTGTAGTACGTGGGTTAAGCATTTATTCGAACAAATAATGTGTGGTTCGAACAAAATTCGTCATTGAATCACTTGTTCCGGTAGTATTCGAACGAAATATATTGTTGAGTCGTGTGTAAATCATTTTTCATTCATAAACAGGGGGTTTGGCGGGTGTATGGAGTAACTTTTGGATCTTTGGGGAACGGGCTGGCCGATGGGTATGATCTTGAGGTTATCTTGAGATGATTTCGTGGCTTTTTAGTGTCGCCGCGGCCCGTCCTCGACCAGGCCTCCATCCTCAGGAAGCAGCCCGTGACAGCTGACTAATACCCAGGTACCTATTTTACTGCTAGGTAACAGGGGCATAGGGTGAAAGAAACTCTGCCGATTGTTTCTCGCCGGCGCCTGGGATCAAACCCTGGACCATAGGATCACAAGTCCAGTGTACTGTGCGCTCGGCCGACCGGTTCCCTCCAAAGATGCCCAAAGCGAGTGAGGGGGAGGTTATCTTGAGATGATTTTGGGCTTTTAGTGTCCCTGCGGCCCGGTCCTTGACCAGACCTCACCCCCAGGAAGCAGCCCGTGACAGCTAGCTGACTAACACCCAGGTACCTATTTTACTGCTAGGTAACAGGGGCATAGGGTGAAAGAAACTCTGCCCATTGTTTCTCGCCGGCACCCGGGATAGACCCCGGGACCACAGGATCACAAGTCCAGCGTGCTGTCCGCTCGGCCGACCGGCTCCAAACTGGGAGCGGGAGGCAGCATTATTATTTTTAGTGGAACTTGAGCCGTGATAGAGCGGGCCTCCCACAATGCAGAAAATTACCTCCCGAGAGTCCAGAATTCTGTGTGACTCAAAATTGTTGCCATTTCACTTCGTGAAACAGAGGGAAGTGCTAAATATCCGACTAACCCCATTTATTTGTTAGTTATTATGGCCGTATGACTTACAGATAGGTTAGCTGGATAAGCCGCAGGAAAACACCGCCAAAAGATAAGGTTTATTCATTATTAATTACCTAAATTTCATGTGTAACACCTGTGATTGACATTTATCGTTAGTTTTTACAGTGTAACTTGTTGACAGGTAAGTTGTGACTGCACGAAACAACACTTGAGTTGGTACACCCTGGAGCCATGCAGAAACCACTAATAACTGTCTAGTACAGAGTACACTTGTTCGAGAAATCTGATGTTGGATGACCAGCCAACACTACCGAAACAGATGAGATTGTTTTAGATTATAACTATCAGATTTACAGCAGTACTACTAACTATTTAATTACAGTTTCGTAGATAAAATTATATCAAGAGTTTTATTACTGTGTGATAAACTGAATTATGAATCCCCCCTCCCAGTTGTGTGAAGGAAAGTTTACTGGTGACAATGAATCATAAGAATACAGTCCTGTGACAATTAAATACAGTCCATTCTAAATAATCATAAATTATTCACCGGTAGATTTCCCACACTTTGGTCCTGCATCTCAACTGTCAATCAACTGGCTTATAGGTTCATGTACTCACCTAGTACTCACCTAGTTGTGCTTGCGGGGTTGAGCTCTGGCTCTTTGGTCCCGCCTCTCAACCGTCAATCAACAGGTGTTCAGGTACCTGAGCCTATTGGGCTCTATCATATCTACACTTGAAACTGTGTATGGAGTCAGCCTCCACCACATCACTTCCTAATGAATTCCATTTTTCAACCACTCTGACACTAAAAAAGTTCTTTCTAATATCTCTGTGGCTCATTTGGGCACTCAGTTTCCACCTGCGTCCCCTAGTGCGTGTGCCCCTTGTGTTAAATAGCCTGTCTTTATCAACCTTGTCGATTCCCTTGAGAATCTTGAATGTGGTGATCATGTCCCTCTAACTCTTCTGTCTTCCAACGAAGTGAGGTTCAATTCTCGTAGTCTTTCCTCGTAGCTCATACCTCACAGCTCGGGTACTAGTCTGGTGGCAAACCTTTGAACCTTTTCCAGTTAGTCTTATGCTTGACTAGATATGGACTCCATGCTGGAGCCGCATACTCCAGGATTGGTCTGACATATGTGGTATATAATGTTCTGAAAGATTCCTTACACAAGTTTCTAAAGGCCGTTCTTATGTCAGCCAAACTGGCATATGCTTCTGATGTTATCCTCTGATATGAGCTTCAGGGGACAGGTCTGGCGTGATATCAACCTCCAGGTCTTTCTCTCCCTCTGACTCTTGAAGTATTCATCTCCCAAGTGATACCTTGTATCTGGTCTCCTGCTTCCTACCCCTATCTTCATTACATTACATTTGCTTGGGTTAAACTCTAACAGCCATTTGTTTGACCATTCCTGCAACTTGTCCAGGTCTTCTTGAAGCCTCAAACTGTCCTCCTCTGTCTTAATCCTTCTCAAAATTTTGGCGTCGTCAGCAAACATTGAGATAAAGAGTCTATACCATCTGGGAGATCATTTACGTATATCAGAAACAGGATAGGTCCAAGCACAGAGCCCTGTGGGACTCCACTGGTGACTTCACGCCAGTCTGAGGTCTCACC
Organism: Procambarus virginalis; assembly: GCA_020271785.1. Lineage (NCBI taxonomy): Eukaryota > Metazoa > Arthropoda > Malacostraca > Decapoda > Cambaridae > Procambarus > Procambarus virginalis. Next base: position 23,516 of record WNGS01113508.1, read on the forward strand.
CCTCACTATAACTCTCTGATTCCTATTGCTTAGGTACTCCCTTATCCACTGGAGCGCCCTACCAGTTACTCCTGCCTGTTTCTCCAGCTTATGCATCAACCTTTTATGGGGTACTGTGTCAAAGGCTTTCCGACAGTCCAAAAAAATGCAGTCCGCCCATCCTTCTCTTTCTTGCTTAATCTTGTCACCTGATCGTAGAATTCTATCAAGCCTGTAAGGCAAGATTTACCCTCCCTGAACCCATGTTGGATGAGTTGTCACGAAGTCTCTTCTCTCCAGATGTGTTACCAGGTTTTTTCTCACAATCTTCTCCATCACCTTGCATGGTATACAAGTTAAGGACACTGGCCTGTAGTCAGTGCCTCTTGTCTGTCACCCTTTTGTATATTGGTACTACATTAGCAGTCTTCATATTTCTGATAGGTCCCCCGTTTCCAGTGACTTACTATACACTATGGAGAGTGGTAAGCAAAGTGCTCCTGCACACTCTTTCAATACCAATGGTGAGATTCCATCCGGCCCAACAGCTTTCTCACATCCAGCTCCAATAGGTGCTTTTTGACCTCATCTCTTGTAATTTCGAACCTATCCAAGGTCACCTGGTTTGCTGCCACCTCTTCTAGCGCCGTGACATCTCCCTGTTCTATTGTAAAGACCTCCTGGAACCTTTTGTTGAGTTCTTCACACACTCTTTGTCATTCTCTGTGTACCTGTCCTCGCCCACCCTAAGTTTCATCACCTGTTCCTTCACTGTTGTCTTCCTCCTGATGTGACTGTGTAGTAGCTTTGGTTCGGTCTGGCTTTATTAGCTATATCATTTTCATACCTTTTCTCAGCTGCTCTTCTCACACTGACATACTCGTTCTGGTTCTCTGGTATCTCTCTCTACTTTCCGGTGTTCTGTTATTACGGAAGTTCCTCCATGCCCTTTTGTGCAGCTCCTTGCTTTCATTCATTCCCTATTAAACCACGGATTCTTCCTTGCTTCTCTGTTTTTCCTGTTGGGCTGGGACAAACCTGCTTACAGCCTCCTGACATTTTTGGGTGACATAGTCCATCATGTCTTGTACAGACTTGGTTCCGAGTTCTGTGTCCCAATGTATATCCATAGGAATTTATTCATCTCCTCATAGTTTCCCTTTCGGTACGCCAGCCTTTGGTTCCAGTTCTTTTTGGCGGGTGATAATTCCTAGCTCAACCAGGTACTCAAAGCTCAATACACTATGATCACTCATTCCCAGGGGCTTCCAACTTAACTTCCCTTATATCCGACTCATTTAGGGTAAAAATCAGATCAAGCAAGGCAGGTTCAATTCCTATCTCAGTCTGGTCGGTCCCTTGAAGGTGGTCGGGTTCCTTGACTGGGCCCTTCTGCTCACGTAAATACGTCAACACATTTTTCTGGTACCAACGGAATGCCGTTTTAGTTTAAAATATTTAAACCAAATAATCGAACTTTATAAGATTATTACTATTGTTATTCTTGCGAAAAAAAGAAGTCCCCGTTTATTTAAGATGAAACAAATTTTTGTTTTACGTGAATGAAACAGTAGGAAGAAGGGAGGAAAGTGAAGGCTTCTATTTTGTAACAATTTCTTTGGCAGTAAAATAATTCACGTAAGTTACGTGTGTTTATCCATGCACTTTATAATTCATCACTCATAATGTAATTCATTATGTAATTAATTATGTAATTCATATGTAAGTTAGAGTGTGGTGGTAGTCAGGGTGTGGTGGTAGTCAGCATGTGGTGGAGGTAGTCAGGGTGTGGTGGTGGTAGTCAGGGTGTGGTGGAGGTAGTCAGGGTGTGGTGGTGGTAGTCAGTGTGGTGGTGGTAGTCAGGGTGTGGTGGTGGTAGTCAGGGTGTGGTGGTAGTAGTCAGGTGTAGTGTGGTAGTAGGGGTGTGGTGGTGGTAGTCAGGGTGTGGTGGTGGTAGTCAGGGTGGTGTGGAGGTAGTCAGGGTGTGTGGTGGTGGTAGTCAGGGTGTGGTGGTGGTAGTCAGGGTGTGGTGGTAGTCGGTAGTGGTGGTAGTGTGTGGTGGTAGTCAGGGTGTGGTGGTGGTAGTCAGGTGTGGTGGAGGTAGTCATAGGGTGTGGTGGTGGTAGTCAGGGTGTGGTGGTGGTAGTCAGGGTGTGGTGTGGGTGGTAGTCAGGGTGTGGTGGTGGTAGTCAGGATGGTGGTGGTGGTAGTCAGGTGTAGTGGTGGTGGTAGTCAGGGTGTGGTGGTGGTAGTCAGGGTGTGGTGGTGGTAGTCAGGGTGTGGTGGTGGTAGTCAGGGTGTGGTGGTGGTAGTCAGGGTGTGGTGGTGTAGTCAGGGTGTGGTGGAGGTAGTCAGGGGTGGTGGTAGGTAGTCAGGGTGTGGTGGTGGTAGTCAGGTGTGGTGGAGGAGTCAGGGTGTGGTGGTGGTAGTCAGGTGTGGTGGTGAGCAGGGTGTGGTGGTAGTCAGGGTGTGGTGGTGGTAGTCAGGGTGTGGTGGTGGTAGTCAGGTGTGGGTGGTAGTCAGGGTGTGGTGGTGGTAGTCAGGGTTGTGGTGGGGTAGTCAGTGTGTGGTGGTGTAGTCAGGTGGTGTGGTGGTAGTCAGGTGTGGTGGTGGTAGTCAGGGTGTGGTGGGTAGTCAGGGTGTGGTGGTGGGTAGTCATGGGGTGGTGGTGGTAGTCAGTGTGTGGTGGTGGTAGTCAGGGTGTGGTGGTGTAGTCAGGTGTGGTGGTGGTAGTCAGGTGGTGGTGGTGGTAGTCAGGGGTGTGGTGGTGGTAGTCAGGGTGTGGTGGTGGTAGTCAGTGTGTGGTGGTGGTAGTCAGAGGTGTGGTGGTGTAGTCAGTGTGTGGTGGGGTAGTCAGGGTGTGGTGGTAGTCAGGGTGTGTGGTGGTAGTCAGGGTGTGTGGTGGGTGGTAGTCAGTGTGTGGTGTGGTGGTGTCAGGTGTGTGGTGGTGGTAGTCAGGGTGTGGTGGTGTAGTCAGGGTGTGGTGGTGGTAGTCAGGGTGAGAGTGTGGTGGGTAGTCAGGGTGTGGTGGTAGTCAGGGTGTGGTGGTGTAGTCATGGTGCTGGGCGTAGTCCGGGTGTGGCGTAGTCTGTGTGGTGGTGGTAGTCATTGGGTGTGGGTCAGGGTGGTAGTATGGGTTGTGGTGGTGGTAGTCAGGGAGTGGGTGTGGTAGCAGGGTGTGGTGGTGTAGTCAGGGTAGGTGGGTGAGGTAGTCAGGTGTTGGTGGTGGTAGTCAGGGTGTGGTGGTGGTAGTCAGGGTATGGTG
>WNGS01113510.1:0-11495 GCA_020271785.1 Procambarus virginalis
TGTTCTTAGTAAATTATAATAAGCCCTATAAATTATTACATAGAATACAGTGCTTCACCATCAATTTATACCCCATAGTCTGTGCTTAAAAATATTTAAAGAATGTTTTGTGGGAACGCTAACAGAAAACGTGTTACGTTGGAATGTTTATGGGGCAAACTACGGCAAACAAGATGGTATGGTGTCTACTATAGCAACTATAGGATGGGTATATTGTCCACTACCCACCTGTTAGGTGGGTAAGGGGGTCCAATACCACCCACAGGATGGGTATTGGGGGGTCACATCTACCGCAGGATGGGTATGGGGATCACAGCCACCCATAGAATGGGTATGGGTCCAAACCACCCACTGAATGGTATCCCAGCAAACACAGAACGTTTGTGAACGTTTTTAAATGGTGCCACAAAGGTAATACTCTAACATTTGACATAAATACGTATATCTGACGTTCTTAAAACCACTAGATATAACTAAAAACATGTATTCTTGAGATACGTTTTTTTAAGATTTATGTAAAAATTTAAAAATAATAGTGAATGCTATGGAATTATAATGTTTTCTTGCTTTATATATAAAAATAAAAAATTTCAGTCAACATTTCATTTTTTTGTTTACTTTATGTAAACCTATCCAATTTACGTTCTTATAACATAAATATAACATTTATATGTCGTCAATATAACGTTATTTATACGACATCGTTACGTTATTATAATGTTATATTAACGTATAATTCCTGTATAAAAAACAAATATATATTGAGCTTTATATTTTAAACCTTGTAAAATTGTCGTAAAATTTGGAATAAGACAGTAAGCATGCTTTATTTATGAAAATATAGAAACAAATCAAGAAAAATCATAAACCACATGTCACCCCTATATATAATTCTTTAGTTGTCTTTCCAGAGAATGTAATTTAAGCTTTGACAATCTTTCTTCAAATGACAGGTTTCTAATTTGGGGTATTAACTTTGTTATTCTTTACTGGAAGCATTCTAGTAAATTTTGAACCTTAAATTTTGAAATTAAAATAAATTGAACCCCATGCACAGATACCATAATTAAGATAGGGATAGATTAGTGCATAATATAGAGAGATGAGACCAGAGTTAGGTACATAATATCTGATTTTGGAGAGTATACCAACTCTTTTAGCGATTTTCTTAGTTATGTGTTGTATGTGGGTACTGAAGTTTAGTCTCTTGTCTAGGAATAGGCCAAAAAACTTTCCATCTTTTTTATTGCTAATGTTTACATTATCTATCTGAAGCTGAATTGCATTTGTAGATTTGCTTCCAAATAAGATGTATAGTAGGTCTTTGCTATGTTAATTGTTAGCTTGTTGGTTGACATCCATATGTGGACTTTTTTTAGTTCATTATTAACAACATTATTTAGTGTATGTGGGTTGGGGTTAGAGTAGATGAGGGTAGTATCATCAGCAAACAAAATAGGTTTCAGAATGTTAGAGACATTAGGCAGATCATTGATGTATATAAGAAATAGGAGAGGTCCCAAGATGCTGCCCTGTGGCACTCCAACGGTTATTGGTAGAGTGGGAGAGGTTATATTATTGATGGCTACACATTGGTGTCTATCACTAAGATAGGATTGGATATAGTCCAGTGCATGGCCTCGGATTCCATAATGATGGAGTTTAAGTAAGAGGTAATTGTGATTAACAGTATCAAAGGCCTTTCTCAGGTCAATGAAGAGTCCAATCAGAAACTCATTTTTGTCAAGGGCAGAGTAAATTATATCAAGGAGACTAATAATTGCATCGTTGGTACTCTTTTAGGAGCGGAAGCCAAACTGACAGGGGCTAAGAATGTCGAATTTTACGAGATAAGAGTAGAGCTGTTTGTAGATAATTTTTTCAAATATTTTTGATAGTATGGGTAGGTTTGATATTGGTCTATAATTGTTTATGTTTGCCGGATTACCTCCTTTATGAACTGGCGTTACTCTTGCTTTTTTAAGGATATCAGAGAAGGAATGACACTCAAGGGATTTGTTGAACAGCAGAGCTATAGGTGGCGCAATGGCATGGGAGGCGCTCTTGTATACAATGGACTGAGCTTTGCATACAATGGAGCTTTGGTTTTTAGTGAGTGTATGATGGACACAACATCTGTCAGGCTGACTGGTGAAAGAAGAAGAGAGTTTGGATAGCTGCCTGAGAGATATATGTGTTCATAATGTGTCTGAGTCCGTGGGATTTTACTCGCAAGGTCACCACCAACCGATGAAAAGAAGCTATTAAATTCATTTGCCATTTCTAAGTCAGTTGACGGTGTAAAGCCATCCTTAGAGAGTGTTATCTGGTTGTGGGAGTGTTGTTTAGTTCCTAGGATATTAGAGATGGTATTCCATGTGATTTTCATGTTGCCTTTTGCTTCTAACTCTATCGCCATTACCTATCCTCTAAACCTTACATTTGTCAGAATTAAACGGCCTCCGCCAATCATTTGACCATATATCAGTACCCAATTTAGATCGTTCGATCGATCAATTTAGACCTCCTTGTATCATATATCATCATACATGATGATATAATGATACACACTATTGGGTATGCTGATGATATAATGATACACACTACTTGTTATGCTAACATGCAGAACACTCTTAACTCTGTATTAGTCTCATGTCAGGACTTCGGTTCAGTCATATCTCAGCAGAGGAAACAAAGATACTAAACGGGTGTCCACCCAGGCAGGGAGGAGCTGTTCACAAGATGCAACTGTATGATATGGCTCCCAGCTTGACTATGTTAACAGATTCAAATACCTTGGCCTTGTATTGTCCTGTTGTATTTCTGACTCTGTCGTCAGTATAAAGAGAGGCTCCATAAGCCCTCTTGGAGATGTTGCAGGTTATCACTCAGGCTATCGTGCCAATGTCACAATTGTCAAAATGATGTACCTTGCATACATCAAATCTTTAGTGGATTATGCTGCACCTCTGCTTGCCTTGATGACTGAAAGAAAGCTTAAAGGGCTTGAAAACTTGCAGAACGAAGCCTTGAAGATAATCCTTGGATGCCCCTCGTACCACAAAGATACTTAACATGAGGAAGGAACTTAATATTAACTTAATAATAGAATATGAGTGCATATATTGTACTGCATTACTCCTTGTAATGATCCTCATATTACTGAGATCATTACTCCTTGTAATGATCATTGTAATAATCCTCATATTGTGCTTCAATAATCCAATGTATAACCCTGAGATGTTTTCCTAATTGTATTTAGGATTCCTTGTTCATTATTGTATTGTGTATTGTTATTATTGTGTATTGTTCTGATCTGCTTTTGTGTCGAAAATTCTTGCATCGTACCTGTAAATTTTTTTTCACAATTTTACTGTAATTATCCTGCTTAAAATCATCTGTACTTGTAAAACACTTTTAAACACTTTTTATCAATTTTACTCCTAATTATTTCTCTAAAACTTTGTTTGTTTAAGGATTTGCTCAAAGATTAGTTTATAAGGACTTGCCCGAAATGCTATATATATCTAGTGGCTTTACAAGATTGTAATTCCAACTTAAACTCTATGTTGTCTCTTAACCCCCAATGTACGTTCTTGTATATATATAAATAAATAAAATAAATAAATAAATAAATAACTAGGGATCGAGGCATTAATGCGCAGTACGTGCTTCCCTCACCTGTGACGTCACAGCGCCATCTGACGACACCATAAACACAGGCGGCCATTTTATGTTCCACCAAGATTAAAGTTTTTTTTTTTTTAATTTTGCCCCGAGTGTCGAGTTTGCAGCGCCCCAATGTGTTCGCAATAGAATGTTCTACAAGAACATATGTATAAAATGTCACACAAGGATGCGTTAAACTGTCCGCAAATGAACAACTATACATAGATCACTAGCCGTGAGCTCCAAACAGCGACGAAATGTTTCTATTCTTTTCAGGGTTGTAAACTCCACACTTATTCTACAGCATTAAATTTGGTATCACTGAAATCGCAATAAAATTCCCTACACGTACATATGCATATAAATGTAGAATCATGATCGCGCCCATCCTCAAGAGTGTGGGAAGTGGGTGAAGTGTTACCCGTTACCGCACATCGACGAAATTAGTATTGAAAAGTTTATTCTTTTCACTGTCCTGACCTTAATTTTCAAAGTACATATTTCATTTTTGTGCCAATGTGTTCGCAATAAAATGTTCTACAAGGACATATATATAAAATGTCACACAAGGATGCGTTAGACCGGCAACAAAGAAAAAAACCTACGTCGATTAATTACACTCGTCGTGTCAACAATACAATAGTCTTACCACGAAAATCCAATCCAATGCCGTTTTCTCTATGCTATGTGACTATTAGAGAAAACAAAAATTGTATGGCAAACATGTTCATAGTATCTCCAAGTCATTGCAAATAGACATGTTATCTTGAGTGAGCTTGCAAGAATGAATATTGGTGGTCGGCTTCTTTGTTGGATCAGGGGTTACTTATCCAACAGGAAGTCATCTGTATTTTTCCAGGGGCATAGGAGTGTAACAAGAGACTTTGAACTAGGTACCCCGCAGGGTGGTGTCCTCAGTCCTACCTTATTTAATATCTTAATAAACACGCTGTTAAACTCTATACCGAGCAAACCCAACGTCCCCATCATTAGCTATGCTGATGATATAATGATACACACCCCTGGGTATGCTAACACGCAGAACACTCTTAACTCTGTATTAGACTCATGTCAGGATCTAGGTTTAATTATCTCAGCAGAGAAAACAAAGATACTAAATCGGCGCCCATCCAGGCAGGGAGGAGCTGTTCGCAAGATGCAACTGTCTGGTGGCTTCCAGCTTGACTATGTAAACAGATTCAAATACCTTGGCCTTGAGGTGCCACTGTATGGGCCTGTTGTATTCAGACTCTGTCGTCAGTATAAAGAGAGGCTCCGAGCTCTCAAGGCTGTTGCAGGTTATCACTCAGGCTATGGTGCCAATGTCAGAATTGTCAAAATGATATACCTTGCATACATCAGATCTTTAGTGGATTATGCTGCACCTCTGCTTGTTTTGATGCCTGAAAGAAAGCTTGGAGGGCTTGAAAAATTGCAGAACGAAGCCTTGAGGATAATCCTTGGGTGCCCTCGTACCACAAAGATACTTAATATGAGAAAGGAACTTAATATTCTGAGCGTTGTTGATCGTGGTACTGAAATTAACTGTCAAATTGGTATAAAAATGCTTAGGCTAACTCATCCTACTCCTTGCACAGAAGCCCTTCAGAATTACTTTATTGAAGATCAGCACTGTTCCAAATGGATAACAAAAACTGGAACTCAACTCAGAATGTATCAGATTCATGATTTGTACCAAGAGAAACAACAACGGCATTTTCCTGCACCGTGGGAGGTTACACCCTTTCCAGTTTTAATCCCTCCCTTTCCACCCAAGAAGCAAATTAGAGATCAGCCCAAGCTTCGTCTTGAGGCAAAGCTCAACGCCTTAAGCCATATTGATGCTGTGTCCACAGAGCATTCTCTCTCTCAAATCATATACACTGATGGTTCCCTACACCGCACCACGGGTGCAGCTGGAAGCGCAGTTGTTCTGACAATGGGCGATGGCTTGTACTTTGAGTGGGGAGTCCGTATAAACAACTGGGCCTCTACCCTTCAGACTGAACTATTTGCCTTGATCCTTGCACTGAAATGTGTACAAGTCTGCAAACTTGATACATTAATTGTAAGTGACTCCTTATCATCCTTAAATGCTCTCAACTCTTTAAGACATAACTGTAACATGCTCGTGTCCGAAGCTAGACACAAATACAACAATATTATTAAGGATGGTAACAGAGTCCATTTCATGTGGTCTCCATCTCATGTTGGCCTCCGAATGCATGATAGAGCTGATAAGTTAGCCAAAGAATCTGCCTTTAAAGGAGCCGTTGAGTTTAACCTTGGATTGTCAATGAGCAATCTGAGAGCAGCAGTACAGTACACCGAGAACTTCAACAAGATCTTGTAGATCTGAGACAAAGTGAAATTGACACCAGTAATTCCATCTATCATCACACTATCATGCAAGAGGAGCCCCATATCTATTGATCATCCAATAAAATCAGCAGACTTCTAGATGTTACTGCTGCTCGGCTTAGACTCGGTTACAAGTATCTCTGGGAATTCTCATTATCTGCTGATGTAGACCTGACCAAATGTAAACTGTGTCAACAAAATTATTCCCACACCCTCCGTCACTATGTGATGGAGTGCGAAAACATACGTGAATTTAGAGACAATTCTATTACCAATGTTCCAGCGATATGTAAATATTTCATTCAAAATGATCTGCTACCAGAAATTCTAGCCAAATATCCCCAGTTTGCTAACTGTAGGTAGTAACTGAGTGATTGTAACCTATCCACCGCTACCCACTGGATGGGGGGCGGTGCATGTGCAGGACAAACATATAAATTGTGACACAAAGGGGAATATTAATAAGGGTAGAGTTGACTAAATGTAAACTCTGTCAGCAGAACTATTCGCATACTTTGCGTCATTATATAATGGAATGTGAAAAAATCTCGGAATTTAGAGATAACACCATCAATAATGTCCAAGAAATGTGTAAGTACTTCATTCATAATGATGTGCTGCCCGAAATCTTAGCGAAGTATCCAGCATTTGCTTACTGTAGGTAATGCATGCACATGACTGTAAAGCTGCCGCCCAGTTGGGTGGGTGTGGAGCACATGACTTTAAAGCTGCCGCCCAGTTGGGTGGGTGTGGAGCACATGACTGTAAAGCTGCCGCCCAGTTGGGTGGGTGTGGAGCACATGACTGTAAAGCTGCCGCCCAGTTGGGTGGGTGTGGAGCACATGACTGTAAAGCTGCCGCCCAGTTGGGTGGGTGTGGAGCACATGACTGTAAAGCTGCCGCCCAGTTGGGTGGGTGTGGAGCACATGACTGTAAAGCTGCCGCCCAGTTGGGTGGGTGTGGAGCACATGACTGTAAAGCTGCCGCCCAGTTGGGTGGGTGTGGAGCACATGACTGTAAAGCTGCCGCCCAGTTGGGTGGGTGTGGAGCACATGACTGTAAAGCTGCCGCCCAGTTGGGTGGGTGTGGAGCACATGACTGTAAAGCTGCCGCCCAGTTGGGTGGGTGTGGAGCACATGACTGTAAAGCTGCCGCCCAGTTGGGTGGGTGTGGAGCACATGACTGTAAAGCTGCCGCCCAGTTGGGTGGGTGTGGAGCACATGACTGTAAAGCTGCCGCCCAGTTGGGTGGGTGTGGAGCACATGACTGTAAAGCTGCCGCCCAGTTGGGTGGGTGTGGAGCACATGACTGTAAAGCTGCCGCCCAGTTGGGTGGGTGTGGAGCACATGACTGTAAAGCTGCCGCCCAGTTGGGTGGGTGTGGAGCACATGACTGTAAAGCTGCCGCCCAGTTGGGTGGGTGTGCAGCAAGACTAGTAACTGTGTGACTCACTATAGATGTAAAGTGCCTTGTATAGTGACTGTTGTGAGCCTCTTGTTGACCACTTGCGACACAGAGATTATTGATGTGTGTATTTGTGTGGTTATTTGTGTGGTGATTATAAATATGTATGTGTATGTATATATGTATACGTATATATATATATGTACATGTATGTATGAGAATGTGTACATGTATATATAACATTATTAATTTTGTAACTAGCGTTAAAAATTGTTATTTGCTAAGCTAAACGAACTAGAGGGTTCAGTTCCTGAACCGATTATGTGCCTCTGTAATCCTTTACACCACCGCCCACGGGATGGGTATGGGGTGCATAATAAAGAAAGAAATGGAAATAATAGGGGTATGAAATGTATCAACATAAAACATTAATGTTAGTGGCCATCAGGTAAAATCAGGTTATTATTTGTAAAGAATTTAAATGAGTTAAACTAAATACGAACTTAATATATTTTGCTAACGCAAAAATATATTCCCGAGGTATGGTAATTTCAAATAAATATTTGATATAATTATTTGTAAAAAAAAATTATTTTAGATTTTCGTATTGCTTGATAATATATAATAGCGTTTAGATAATGCTGGAGCTGGACATTCTTTAGGCTCGTTGCATTTTATGGTAGTCGCCGCCATTTTAGAACCGTGTGGAGACGGACGCCTGGTGGCTTATACACAAACTCCTGCTGCATCTCGATAGTTAAGGTAACTGTTTTCTTTTATTTGTTCTTAAACATGTGTAGTATATATATAAGCTTGTGGTGGTAGGCTGGATGGTGTAAGCTTGTGGTGGTAGGCTGGATGGTGTAAGCTTGTGGTGGTAGGCTGGATGGTGTAAGCTTGTGGTGGTAGGCTGGATGGTGTAAGCTTGTGGTGGTAGGCTGGATGGTGTAAGCTTGTGGTGGTAGGCTGGATGGTGTAAGCTTGTGGTGGTAGGCTGGATGGTGTAAGCTTGTGGTGGTAGGCTGGATGGTGTAAGCTTGTGGTGGTAGGCTGGATGGTGTAAGCTTGTGGTGGTAGGCTGGATGGTGTAAGCTTGTGGTGGTAGGCTGGATGGTGTAAGCTTGTGGTGGTAGGCTGGATGGTGTAAGCTTGTGGTGGTAGGCTGGATGGTGTAAGCTTGTGGTGGTAGGCATGTGTAGTATGTATATTTATGTAATATATTTGGCATATTTAATGGCATTTAGTTAATGCCACTTAGTGGCATATGTCTGCACCCTTTCTAGTTTGTTGATATGCTGCTTAAGATATGGGCACCATACAACTGCTGCATACTCCAACTTTGGTCTAACAAAAATTGTGAACAGTTTCAAAATTTCTGTTGAAGAAATCCTGTTTCCTAATTCTGCATCTGTTTTGGTATAACACCTCTTTTTTTATTAGGCCTGCAATTATGAATGGCTTTATAACCAGCTAAGTTGTAGAGTTGGGTATAGTCTTTACTTAGCCAAGTTTCTGTTAAAATGAGGGTCCGTCTAATTACCACAAGCTACACAAGCTTCACAAAGCTTCCTGGCAATACGTTAGTAATGAATAAATATGATAGGTTAGGTTGACCTAACCTAACCCAACCCAACGTAACCTAACCTAACCTAACCTCACCTAACCTAACTGACGCTTGGATCGTTGACTTGATTTGGCGTCACCAGCTCTTTATTTTCATCTAATTTCTTTATAAAAAGATACTTTTTCAGATTAAAATTGTTTTTCCATGTTGTACATTCAGCACCGAATTCAGCACAGAATATTTTTGTTAAACAGAATTTGTTATATAAATAACTGTTAATTTTACAGAATCATCTATCAACGCACATCCGCAAGTTAAGGAGGAAGACGTGACCTTTCAAATTTCTGAAGTACTGAAACATGCACCAAACAGGCCTGGTGGATCTAGGAACAAGGTAAAATAATTTAAATTTGTGTTTTTTTTTTGTACTAATTATCCGTATATATATATATATATATATATATATATATATATATATATATATATATATATATATATATATATATATATATATAATATATATATATATATATATATATATTATATATATATTGTGTGTGTATATGTATTTGTGTGTAAATCACGGAAATTAACATGTGGTGAAAAATGTGACAGTGTCAGACCACGAAAGAAGAATTGAACCAGGAATTTCTGTAAGTACTTTAATATTTAAATAATACATCTTCAGGAGGAATGATTCCTTCTGAAGATGTATTATTGAAATATGAAAGTACTTAAGGAAATTTCTGTTTCAATTCTTCCTCAGTGGTCTGACACTGTCATACGTAATTACCCAAGTTTTGAAAGTGAACAAATTGTTTACAATGGTTTATTACACAATTACATCTTGCTCATAAATACCATTATACTGTATACCTCACTTGTTGTAACATATACACACATGAAGTGTATTATGTAGCATTATCTGTAATCTGATTTTCAGAGCTGCTCATTACAAAATACTCTTTAAAAAAGTGCTTCTTAACAATAAAAGCATTTCAATATATCCATAATCATCTGTATCAAACCTTATTACAGGTAAAACCAGTAGGCATTCTACTGTATTTTATCAAACCCTTATTAGAATAATAGATCTTGTAATGATTTTGCAAAATAGTGGCATTTACTATTTTTAAGATTATTAAAAAATTTACCAATATGGTGCATTCGGAAGACAAACCAAATTTTTCACTTTATCAAAATAGAAAATATCTCGGAAACTCCGAAACTCGGAAAAATCCAGATGACAACTAATTCTTCACCTGCTACAGCAACAGGAATGTGTGTGTGTGTGTGTATATATTTGTGTTGTTGAATATGACCGAAAGTGTAAGATTAATGATTCTAACACAAATCGTCTGAATATTTGTTTTTCTTCACTGTCGAGAGTAGTTAAAAAAATTTACTCGAGTATATTTTCACACTTTATTTATGGTCTCTGTCCCTCTCCTTACTGCTGCTGCTGTTTCTAACATCTTGCATCTCTTGTATGTTTGGGGGTTTGGCCTCTTGCTATATATTGATTCCATTTGTGTGTGTTTGGGTCTCTGGCCCTCTCGCAATTTCTGTTGAACAAACCCCCTTTTCTAGTTCTGCATCTCTCTTTGGTATAAATTTTGTTGTGCCCTATCATATATTTCACAAAACTTGACATACATCTCATTTACTTCATGTCCTATCAGCAAGTGTTTCTGTCAAATTCTTTAAGGAAAGTTTATCATCCTGATTGCAGATCTCTAGTGCTATTATGTCAACTTCTTGTGGATTCGCAATCATTATTTAATTTACCTTTAGGTGTTCTTTCACCAGCACAGCAACACTGTACCTCTCCCAACCAGTTTAAGATAAAAACTAAGTACTAACTAATTAACTCAATGTAACCTACCTCACCCCCAAAATGTCAACCCATGTCTTCTATTTTAAACAATGCTGTTTTGTTGACCAAATTGTATTTTTGCTTATTTTTGCAATGTTTCCCCCCCCCCTTTTTTCCATTCTTTTTTTAACACAATTTATACTTTAATCTCAATTAGTATTAAGTTTTAGTCTTAGTGTTTTTCCTGCCCGAAACGCTTTGCATAATAGTGGCTTTCGGCATTGTATGTACTAGCTCTATCTATAAATCCATCAACTTTTGTATCTTACCTTGTATGTATGTACCTTACCTGAATAAGAATTTATTACTATCGCCTTTCCTTATTTTTCTGTCTCGTCTCCAAACTGAGTAGCCCCTTGAGAAAATGACCTCATTTAAAATATCATCTTTCAAGTTTTGTCTCCATGAGTGCAACAATGTCTGGTATCTGCAGCTGTATTACATGACTTAACTACAGTATCTTTGATCTCGCTCAATCTATGTTTGTGTATGCAATTTTCAGGAACATGTTCCCCCTCTCTTATTCTTCACACCCCCTTTCTCTAGTGATTTTGTTGGTTTGTATATATATTATATATATATAGAATAATATATATATATATATTATAATATATAATATAT
>WNGS01113525.1:0-13025 GCA_020271785.1 Procambarus virginalis
GTCTGTGGTAGAAAAAAATGATATTCCACTAAATCTGTACCCTGAAATACAGGTGTACAGAGACACGTCCGCCAGTAAAAATTGTAAGGAAAACCTAGCACTCTTGAAAGCAAAAACACCTGAAACCATTGATTCATTTATAAATAACTTGCGGGCTCACGAGCACAATGTTACTTTGATGGGTCTCTTCTTCTTCTTAATGGTAGGTGCAGTTTGCATGAAGGGTTTATCATTTCGATGACTGCACGAATGCAGATGTTGGGAGACGCACTAATGTTGAGAATGACATGGTTACAAGTGTTTATTGTGTTGTGGTGTAGATAGAGGAGCTACGAGTAAACAGAGGCGCGCGTTAAAGGGAGACTTGCCGCACTGAAGGGCGGGATGTTGTGTTTATGGCGTCAACTGGTTGTTGGCGCTGCGACGAGGCAGTTGTATTGTGTGTTTGGCTGTTTTTTTATGTTTACATACAAGCATGCTTATAAGTACAATAAAACAAACAAAAACCACAGACAGAACAAAAAAGCATACACGTGCAAAAAAAAACATAAAGGACATATGTACATAAACACAAGGAAAAAAAACGCCGGTCGGAAGGGCCGACCACAAAACAACAAAATTTACAAAAACAAAAGTCAACAATAAGTACAAAACAAAATTTCAACAATGAAAAAATAAAAAACAGAACAAGGCTACCAGCACCGTAAACACACGGATAGGCACCAACATGAACAAAAAAATAAGGAGAATAATAACAATAATGATATGACAGGAATATATAATGACAACAAAGCATACACGCCAAAAGCCTGAAAGGCACGCAGCACTACAACAAAACATAATAAAGGAACATACCATTCACAACCAGACACACACACACAGGAACCGGACACACACGCACACTGCACACACCTCACACAAAATAACCCACAACCACAAACCGGAGCACGCAGGGACCGGTAAACAAACCTCCCCACCCACTCACACACCCGACCCACACCACACAACCACGCACACTAATGGAAAAAAAACCACAACCCACAATACATAAAGGAATCATGGGTCAAGCAAAACCAATGCCTCGGGAGGAAGATACTTATTAGGGAACGACTTACAAGGATATTTTCTCTTATAGCCCTCCCAAATCAGATACTCCGTGTCGGTGGGGGGACGACCCCCCAGCCGCCGCGGACCCGGCATAAACTCCGGAATCTCCAGATCAGGCGGAAACGGCCAGTCCCGAAGTTCAAGGACGCAAGTTGCATAACGAGGCCGGGAAGCACAAGCCACGCCCTCCGACGGCGCAGATGACACCGATGAAGCGTACGAGGGCCGCCGAGACGGCCGCGTCGACGGACGCACGGGGGCAGGGGACGAGACCGCAGGAGACACTGAAGAGATGGCCGCAGGAGGAAGAGGCGGCGAAACCGTAGACGATGAACCGGGGACCGAGGCAGAAGTCACAGAATCCCCAGAGCGAGCAGTCTTTTTCAACAGCAGCACTAGGCCACCCCGCTCACCACGGACCGTAGCAGGGGGCACCACCCCCCACAAAGAACCGGAGCCATCCGAGGCAGGCGATGCACCCGAAGCAGGAACCGCAGACACTAGATCGGAAGCGGAGGCAGAAGGACCGGCACAGGCATCCTCTGGCAAATGCACCTCCACCGCCACCGTAGTACGCAATGCAGTCGTAGCCACCCCGCTGTCGCCTGCAGACACACAAGCGTCGAAATCGCCAACGTCTGCCCATGCAGACAATGAACGCCGGGAACGCTTAGGCACGGGCAGCACATCATCAGACCCGGAGGCCGACTCAGACACACGCTCAACACAAGCCGGCCGAACCGACGCACGCCGCAGTACCGCAGCATCCTCAACCACATGGGGCACCAGGCCAGGCACAGGAGGAAGCGCCGGAGCCACCCCACCACCCAGCACAGC
This sequence comes from Procambarus virginalis, assembly GCA_020271785.1. Classification (NCBI taxonomy): domain Eukaryota; kingdom Metazoa; phylum Arthropoda; class Malacostraca; order Decapoda; family Cambaridae; genus Procambarus; species Procambarus virginalis. The sequence goes on from WNGS01113525.1 coordinate 1,945, forward strand.
CGGAACAGACGTCGAGGGTGCAGGGACAGGGTCAGATGCAGCAGAGGAAGACGGGGGATTCGAGCAGAATGTAGGCCGAAGAACACTAGGCGAAGCATGACGATCACTAGGCGAAGACACAACCTCCGGAGAAGCCACCACCACAGGGGGCGCATCAGGGGACACAGGGGGCATATCCGGAGAGTCGTCCATAGCTACAGAAACCTCCTCCACAGGAAGCGGTGGAAAATCCTCCTCACTGAAGAGGTTCACAGGTGCAGCGGCCGGCGCCGAACAGTCAGCAGCCTGATGGCCCAACAGGCCACAACGATAACACGTCCGAGGCTGGCGGGCATAAAACACACGAACCGTGTACCCCATCAGACGCACAGAGGACGGAATATCCTCCCGGAGCCTCATGCCCAGGGTGCGAATGTTTGTCCTCACACCCTTAAGTGGGCTCGAAGATACCACGTTCACCCGCACACTAATTACAGCGCCAAACCGGCCGAAGTACCGCCGGAGCAGACCCTCCGGAAACTCCAACGGAGCCCCATGCACGCTGACGTAGGTGAGGGCACCACTCCGATCAGAGATTGAAACAGTGCCCGCACCATCCGGCAGAGGTAATGTCCGCCCCTCGTAATAACGGAGAAATTCGCGGTATGCCAACTCCGCTGTGAACTTAATGATCACTCGACGTGCCGTCACCAGCTCTACTCTGTAAATGTCCATCACAGGTATATTCAGCTGCTCACAAACCCGCGCGATCTCCGGGTACCCGGCCCTGCTGGAAAATTCTAAGCCCACAGACTGAGCCCGCAGTATTGGTGGGAGGGGGACCCCCATCGTGAACTCCACGTCAGCACAGGCAAGCAGAGACACACGCCCCCAAACGGCCAAAACTTGCAACAACCACCAAACAGCCGGAGCGAGCAGCGGAACCATCCACTCGCCACGACAGCTAGTAGTCCACTACTCCTGAAAGCACCAACACTTGAAACCATTGATTCATTTATAAATAACTTACGGGCTCGCGAGCACAATGTTTACATTGATGGGTCTCTTCTTCTTAATGGTAGGTGCAGTTTGCATGAAGGGTTTATCATTTCGATGACTGCACGAATGCAGATGTTGGGAGACGCACTAATGTTGAGAATGACATGGTTACAAGTGTTTATTGTGTTGTGGTGTAGATAGAGGAGCTACGAGTAAACAGAGGCGTGCGTTAGAGGGAGACTTGCCGCCCTGAAGGGCGGGATGTTGTGTTTATGGCGTCAACTGGTTGTTGGCGCTGCGACGAGGCAGTTGTTTTGTGTGTTTGGCTGTTGGTGTAATGTGGCCAAACACACATTACCTGGCCAGACGCCAGGTGAAAATGTGGCCCAGTTTGTTAGTCGACTGGAGATATTTAGCCAGTGATTTTACTATTTATTTTTTTTCATGTAACGAGACGTAACCTCCTAATATGTGCTGGATGGTCAAAGGTATTACGGTATCACCATACTTCGACCAGTAAACCACTTCCCGTCGGAATTCCGGTCTTACCCGGGAACACGCATGTGTTCCACAACTGCTTTCTGCTTCCACAACTGCTACAGGACCCTCTGCCCTGGCAATCCCTGAGCCGACCCTCAGGGAGCCCTCACTATTCGGCCACAGCGACTCCTCGGTTCTCAAGCTTGAGAACAAGCTTGAGACGGTTCTCAAGAACGGTTCTCCGCGGTTCTCAAGCTGACCAGGACTCCGAAGACGAACCCAAGGATGTCGACCACGATGACTCGACCGACACCCTTGCTTCAGTCGATGTCAACGGCTCTCCCGCACCTCATGCGGCCGCCCGGGCACCATCTCCCCCTGCAGCAACCAGACTGACAGGCTCCCATGCTACCTTCTCCGGATATTTCCGACGTGGCCATGCACTATCCAAAGACGACAGACAGCATAACTCCATAATCCACAACGACTACTGGGAATACACGTGCAGGGAAGCAGGACAAAACTTTTCCATAATCGTCCCTCAAGAATGTCTCGACCACCTCTGCGACTACGACACCTTGAAGAAGGAAATTTGATCAGACTACCAACTTCGGAGAACTGGGACAAGGATGTGAAAAAGTTGAATTTTGGGTTTGGAATTTTTATTTTCATTCCTTATTCCTGTCGTGATATTTCAGTATTACATCCATCAACTTTAACTTAAAGTCTAGATGGGTCTCCTGAGGAAGGACTTGCTTAACTAACACACTAGGTGTAGTAAGCAGCTCATTCCTCATTCTAGAGACCATAGAAGAACAATTGACTAGGGGCGAGCAAACGCCGAGATCTCAAAAGTTTGAAATTTCCTTCACTTAGGCCGTCGACCTTCAAAAATCGCCGGAGCGAATCTAATAAGTAGGTCACGGGTTCTCACAACGTATTTATACAGTTGTGTGGTGCAATGAATTCAGCTCTAATCTCATGAAGCATTCTCAAATGAATAGCAATAGTATTTTCAGGCAACATGGCAGAACACATATAGAGCAATAAAATGTGTGGGGTGTACGAAAGGACAGCGTTCAACATAACAACACACTTTATTCAACAAAGTACTAACTACTACAACAATGAAAGAAATATCAATGATGTTACTCGATGTCGGGAAACCGACACACACATACACAAATAGTATAGTCTTCCCTTAGCAGTATCCTCTTAAAATTAGAGAATGGGAGACTCCGTGACGTCATCGACGTCGCCGCAGTATTTACATTATTAAACCACTGTTCATACAACAGTTTAATGTCTAAATTGAATAAAAAAGTGTTCAATAAGACTGAATATAATTACTAACACCAAAATATAGCTTGATTCCCTTGTTAACGTAAATTTAACTTAGAAGTGGAACCAGCAAAATATTGGAACAGTACAAAGCCAGCGTCTCTTACAGACGCCGCGCATACGAAAACAGTAACAATGGAGGCTCGTGTGTGTTGTGTTAATGGCCGCATAGGATAGACTTACTCTACCCCTAAGAAACTGCCATATCAACACCACTACTACAAATAAGAGTACTCCAGTATCCGTCTTACCAAGTATTTGTTTATTATTCTAGTGCACTGTTTAATATCAAAGTTAAGTCGGTTACAAAATATGAACAACACCAACACCATGTACGTGTACCCATTTTTACAGACCTCACATACCATGTTATACCTGTATTGATATGTTTAGGGAAATGTACTAATTCCTTGCATCCCAAACAGGTAAATTGTGACTTGGAGCAGCAAGTAGCTGAGCAGAGAGTAGAACTTTGCACATGTACCTAGCTGTTTGCCAGCCTTGTAGGCCTCCCACAGCCGCCATTACGGCACCATGAGGCACAGGGCCACACCCATTTGATGCTACCATACACAGCCTTAGCAGGGCCAATACAACAAGTCCAGCTAAGACCCTTTGTTATATTGTAGTAGTAGTATTCATAACTAGTAATAATTATTGAAATAATAGTAGATTAGACCACCATATGTGGTATGATAAAATTATAATAAATAAACTTAGGTAAACAATTTGTAGTTTAAGAAGGAGCCATTACAAAGTGGTTTAAGCTACAAATTGTCCCTCCAATTTATGTGAGATTAATTTCAGGCAGTTTTAACAAGTACATACAGTCCACTCAATTTATTTCTTACCTACTAAGAAAAAATAAGATAAACTTTATTTTATTGAAGTCAATTAAAAGGAGATATACTGCCTGGAGTTTTTACCACATAAATTATGGTCCTTTGAACCTAGATGATTATTACAGTTAACCAGTAGGTACATTGCATCTAGATATAAGATCCTGATATACATTAGTAGTGCAATATTATAGCAGAAAGACATTGCTATATTTACATTTTCTAGCCTAACTTTTCAATCTCATAGCAAACAAAACTACAACAAAGCACTATTATTGTTCTGAGGCCTATGCCAAAGAACTATTGTGCCCTTTTCATTACAAGAGGTTGATAAGAGGCTACTTTACTTATAAGTTACTTATAAATGTTTTTGTAATTTAAGTATAAACATTACTTTAATATTGCACCAAGTAACATAATATTTACTGCATACCACATTATTTACAGCAAATTCTTGCACAAGGGTAGGACATTTTAGGCTGGTGTTGTACAGCAACCTAGTTTAATTTATTGTGCTAACCTGGTGTAAGGGTAAGAATTTTTTACACTTGTCTAGAGTTGAACATATATTACAACCTAGCAAGTACATATTTTTATGCAGTATTCATGACAACCCGAGTTGTGTTGTCAAATTCATACATATAATTATAGGTATAATTTAACTATAATCATTTCACCTTTGAGTGTTAACCTGTGTCTCTGTACCAACCAAGAGTGATAAAGACGGGCTAACTTGCGGAATACCAGCATTGATACAGGCTTACCACTCAAATTATAGCGTGTATGATTATACAGTAGTATATTTTTTAAATGATAAACAGCTCTAGTTCGGAAACTAGTTGCTTTACTAATTCAAGTGCCAAATAGTTAAAAGTCCATACGACTAGCAAGTACTTCCAAGATGTCTACACTCAAAAATGTAAAATTAACCCTTAAGGCCTTAAAGGGACATCTCACAAGGCAGATTAACAAATGTGAAGACATGAGTAATCAAACTCCAGTTAATTATGCAGCACTGGAAAACTATCTTAAGCTTACACGGAACAAATATGACCGTGTGTTGCAACAAATGAAAGAATATCAAGATTTACTTAACATTTCCAGTATTGATGAAGATACGATGAACAACATTCTCCAAGAACACTCTGATTATGAAGATGCAATGTTTGTAAAAATACAACAATATGACGATTTGATAGACGCCCATAAGGCCAATATAAATATTGCAGCCACAACTACCCAGAATCAGACAGCACCAGAAGTCAAATTACCATCACTCAGTCTCCCAACTTTTTCTGGAACAGAGGACGAGAGTTGGGACAATTTCTGGAGCAAATTTGTCGATTCTGTGGATTCTAATGTCAATGTACCAAAGACGACAAAGTTTACGTATTTACAGAGTGTCTTGAAGGATGAAGCCTTTCAGGTAGTCTGTAATCTGAATCACACAGATGACGATTATGACAATGCCGTACAACTATTGAAAGAAAACTATGCGAAACCTGAAAGGACTATCAGAATTTTAACCCAGAAGCTGTTAGATATTAAACATCCAAATAATACAGCAGTCTCACTCCAAGCCTTTAGATTGGAGCTTGAGTCTTTGCTTAAGGCACTTAAAAATAAAGTAAACTTGGATGAATCAGACTGGATAATCCAAGTCCATATGACACGCAAATTACCCAGGGACATCCTGGATAAGTTGTTTGTGTTGTATGGAAAGTCATCTCTGACAGTAACAGAGATTACAAAGGGGTTACAAACCATCATAGAACGAGAAAGAGTTATCCCAGATGAAAAAGCGACATCTAAACCTTCGTCTACTACTAATAGTAAACAACAGAGTACAAACAGTACTCCAAACAAATCTAAAACAACTTCTCCCTCCCCAAAGTGGAAACAAGGCAGTGTGGGCACATATGCAGTTGGTACCTCCAAACCTACAGGTAACGCGTCACCCAAATCGGTGACTCCTCAAGATACTGTTAACGTCTGGAGACCATGTCTGTTCTGTGAACAATCACATTCCATGTACAATTGCAGACGTTACCCCGATCGTGCAACACGCATAAAACGACTCAAGGAGTTACATAGATGTACCAAGTGTATAAGGGAACATCATCCCGACAGCTGCACATCAACAATACGCACCTGTTATAGGTGCCATAAGGGTCAACACCATACAGCACTTTGTGGGGATTCAAGTACAAAGTCTGCCAAACCACAGGAGGAGGAAGGAACTAACACCTCAGTACAGCTTTGTACTGTGCTACCTGACATAAGTGTCTTCTCAACAAGGTCTAAACATAAATCAGCTCTACCTACTGCACGATTGATCATTAGAAATGGAGAGAACAAAGCCACCGTACGTGGATTATTTGATCAAGGGTCCCAATTGACCTTTATATCCAAAGAGTTGGTAGATACACTGAAACTTACACCTGTAGAGGAGACACGAATAAACATAGCAGGATTCCTGACTGACTCAGGAGCCCGAGTCTTCAAGGTAGTACAACCCAAAGTACGATTAGGAGGTTACGAACAAAATGTACAAGCTCTAGTAGTAGATAGATTCCCAACAGATCTGTATGTATATGGTCTGGGGACAACAGCCAAATTCCTAGAAAAAAGGGGAATTCATTTGGCTGATAAAATCACATCAGACAACCTTTCCAATATTGGAATCCTTATGGGATCAGATGTCTACCATAAGTTTATCAAAGGAAAGGAATACAAACACGGTATGAACGTGTTACCATCTGCAGGTGGCTATTTGCTAACAGGCCCTGTATTACGGCTAAACCAACCCGCACCTGTAGAACACCAACATGCCAACCCAGTAATGGTTGCATGACTAGGAGACCAGTCTCCACTGCAACTCAGAGACATGTCCGAGGAAGAGCTTGATCCCCCTGTACACAAGTTATGGGACCTGGCAACTCTCGGCATTGTCCCTGAACAACCTAGCCCAGATGATGACTGGACTTACAAACAATACCTGGACTCAGTTATATACAGAGATAATCAATACTGGGTCAGGTTACCATGGAAGCTGAATCACCCTCAGCTACCCGTCAACCATTTTATGGCACAAAACCAATTGAGATCACAGGTGTTGCGCTTACAAAGACAACCTGAGAACTTGAAGTTGTACCATGAAATAATACAGAAGCAACTCGATGACAAATTTATCGAAGTTGTTACAAATGATAACCCAAAGGAAGGTCACTACTTACCACATCATTGTGTACAGAAGAATTCTGCAACTACCCCATTACGGATAGTATTTAATTGCAGTGCTAAAATGAGGCCGAGTAGTGTTTCGTTAAACGACTGTCTTCAAACTGGCCCTAGCCTAACACAAAGGCTTTACGACGTGCTGTTAAAGTTCCGTATTGGGACTTATGCATATACGGCCGACATCAGCAAGGCATTCCTTAGGGTAGGTCTTCAAGAAGAAGACCGGAACTACACAAAGTTCCTATGGATTAAGGATCCTAACGATCCGAACAGTGAATTAATCACTTACCGGTTTGCCTCTGTCCTTTTTGGCGCCACGTCATCTCCTTTTCTGCTCCAAGCTACCTTGGATACGCACTTGAAGAAGTCCAATAGCCCGAACAAGACGGAAATTAGCAAAAACCTGTATGTGGATAATTTTCAAGGTACAACCAACAGTGAAAGTAAACTGTTGGACATATACCATGAGGCCAATCGAGAATTAATGGGAGCCAATATGCCTCTCCAATCTTGGGTCTCTAACAATGAAAAATTAAATCAACTGATCTCAACTGAATTTCCCGATTACCAGGTACCCGAGATGACAAAGGTACTAGGTGTCGAATGGAACACGACAACAGATCAGTTGACAATCAAGTCAGTGGAGCCTGATACCACTAACTTAACAATGAGAAAATTACTATCACAAGTCAGCAAACCCTTCGACCCATTAGGACTATTAAGCCCAGTACTGATTAATGGGAAGTTGATAATACAGGAATGTTGGCAACAAAAGATAGGCTGGGATGATCTTCTAACACCTGCCCTACAAGAAAAATGGCAAGGGTTAGTAAAAGATTTAAGTACCCTAGAGTCTGTCAAGTTCCCTAGGAACACAGTAGTAAATGAAAAAGAACCAATTAAGCTACATGTATTTTGTGATGCCTCAGGAAAGGCTTATGGCACAGTAGCTTACCTGGTCACAAATGGGCAAGCCAATTTGCTCACATCAAAGGCCAGAGTGGCACCTTTAAAGAAAAGATCACTGCCACAACTGGAATTAACAGCCTTACTGTTAGGAGTAAGATTGGCTCATTATTTGATCAAGGCCTTAAGCCACATCCACTTTAAAGAAACAGTAGTTTGGTCAGATAATGAGGCAGTGCTACAGTGGGTTAAGAACAATAACAGTAAGAATCCTTACGTGAGTAACCGCGTTAAGGAAATACGAGAGTTGTCAGCAGGGTATAAACTAAGATATGTACCCACAAAAGAGAATCCAGCTGACTATCTCTCCCGAGGACTGACTTTACGGCAATTAACAAAGGCAGAGATGTGGTTCAATGGACCTCAGTGGCTAATCAGCGACCAGTGGCCTGAACAAAAGCCACAAGTCATTGTGACCAATGTTACTGTTCCCACTGAGAACCCAGAACCACCTCGGACTTTGGTAATTGATCCTACTCGGTACTCTGAACTGAACAAACTTATAGGTGTCACCCAAGTAGTGTTTGATTTTCTAAAGAAAATAGGAATCAAGCATAAATTCCCTAATGCCCTAAGGTATTGGGTCAAAAGAGCTCAGATCGACACATTCGGGACAGAATTTGACAATGTTCCAAAGAAGCTACAACATGATCTGGGTCTCTGGTTAGACACTGACAATTATAACATAATCAGATGCGGAGGCCGCTTACAGCACGCTGACATAGATTTGGAAGCAAAAAATCCAATATTGCTCCCTCGTCACCACATAGTAAGCAAACTAATTGTGTTACATATACACAAATACTGCACTCTGCATGGTGGGGTATTAGATACTCTCACAGACTTAAGACAACAGTACTGGCTACCCCAAGGTAGACAGACAGTAAAATCAATAATCAAATCCTGTGTTGTTTGCCGGAGATACGATGCCAGAGTGTGTCCATATCCTGGCCCTCCTCCACTTCCGAAGGAACGAGTCGTACATATTCGTCCCTTTGAGACTACAGGAGTAGATTTCACAGGAGCACTAACACTTACAGGCACTAAAGACAAGAAACCAGTAAAAGCTTACATCTGTCTTTTTACTTGTGCCACAACAAGGGCAGTCCATCTAGAAGTGACTCCCGATATGAGTGCCGAAGCATTCTTACAGGCTTTCCGCAGGTTTGCTTCACGTAGATCCTGTCCTAAGTTAATGATCTCAGACAATGGGTCCAACTTAGTGGCAGGAGAAGCATGTCTGAGGAAAATCTGGACACATCCAAAGGTACGCACAGCCCTAAATCAACGGCAGTGCCATTGGAAATTCATACCTCCCAGAGCACCATGGCACGGAGGCTTCTATGAACGCATGGTTGGTACGGTAAAACGTTCTCTACGGAAAACCCTACACCGCCAAAAGATTGACCTGCAGGAGCTTCAAACAGTAGTCATAGAGATAGAAGCACGAGTCAATAACCGACCACTTACCTACCTCTCTGATGATGTTTTGCAGCGTGAACCATTAAGTCCAGCTCATTTGATGTATGGTAGACCTCTCAAAACACTTGTGTCCCTTACGGACGAGGAACCAGAGGATCCTTCATATGTCCAAGAGAGTGATTTGGTTCAACGTTTCAAACATCTATCAAGGGTGATAAGTCGGTGGAATGACGTATGGACTCGAGAATACCTTACAGCTCTGAGAGAGTATCATTACGGGGCAAACAACCCCTACAACAGAATTAACTTGAACCCTGGTGACATAGTTCTGGTGGATAGTGATGGACCACGCTCAGAGTGGCCTTTAGGTCAAATAGTCTCTGTTCATCCAGACAGCCAGGGCATCTTGAGAATAGTGAAAGTGAAATGCCGAGGCAACACTACTCTCAAAACTTTAGAGAAATTAGTTCCTTTAGAACTGGCCAGGAAAAAGTGATCGCAGTCCTTACCGGGACTTCGACCCGTGTTCTTCCCCCCCGGAATTATGTCGGGAAACCGACACACTCATACACAAATAGTATAGTCTTCCCTTAACAGTATCCTCTTAAAATTAGAGAATGGGAGACTCCGTGACGTCATCGACGTCGCCGCAGTATTTACATTATTAAACCACTGTTCATACAACAGTTTAATGTCTAAATTGAATAAAAAAGTGTTCAATAAGACTGAATATAATTATTAACACCAAAATATAGCTTGATTCCCTTGTTAACGTAAATTTAACTTAGAAGTGGAAAAAATATTGGAACAACTAGGGAGGCTGAGCGTCTCTTACAGACGCCACGCTCACACGAAAACAATAACAATGGGTGCTCGTGTGTGTTGTGTTATTGGCCACATAGGATAGACCTACTCTGCCTTAAGAAACTGCCATAGCAACACCACTACTACAAATAAGAGCACTCCAGTATCCGGCTTACCAAGTATCTTTATGTTTAAATTTGTGTGCACATTTTTAACATTATTAAGATAAGTCGGTTATGATATATGAACAACACCAACACCATGTACGTGTACCCCATTTTTACAGCCCTCACATACCATGTTATACCTGTATTGATATGTTCAGGGAAAGATATTAACTCTTTGCATCCCATACAGGTAAAATTGTGACTTGAACAGCAAGTAGCTGAGCAGTAGAACTATGCACATGTACCTAGCTGTTGCCAGCCTTGAAGGCCTCCACAGCCGCCATTGGCACCATGAGGCACAGGGCCACACCCACATAGATGCTAACATGACACAGCCTTAGCTGGCCCTTACTACAGGCTCAGATAAGGCCATTCTAGTTATTGTAGTAGTAGTATTCATAACTAGTAATAATTGTTGAAATAATAGTAGATTAGACCACCATATGTGGTATGATAAAATAATATAATTAAACTTAGGTAAACAATTTGCAGTTTAAGAAGGAGCCATTACAAAGTGGTTTAAGCTACAAATGTCCCCCCCAATTTGTGTGAGATTAATTTCAGGCAGTTTTAACAAGTACATACAGTCCACTCAATTTCTTACCTACTAAGAAAAAAATAAGATAAACTTTAATTTACTGAAGTCAATTAAAAGAAGATATACTGCCTGGAGTTTTTACCACAACTCCCATGAAGTTGAACCAAGAATTCTTAGATGGTCTTTGATTTTACAAGAGTTCAACATAGTCATTAGACAATCCCTGGAAGGCAAAATGTAATTGCTGCTGCTTTATCTAGAGGATTCCTCATTGCAGTGCCTTAATATAAATTGTGCTATACCTAA
>WNGS01113530.1:10965-25942 GCA_020271785.1 Procambarus virginalis
TGTGTATGTGTGTGTGTGTGTGTGTGTATGTGTGTGTGTGTGTGTACTCACCTATATGTACTCACCTATATGTGTCTGCAGGATCGAGCATTGACTCTTGGATCCCGCCTTTCGAGCATCAGTTGTTTACAGCAATGACATGACTCCTATCCCATTTCCCTATCATACCTGGTTTTAAAATTATGAATAGTATTGGCTTCCACAACCTGTTCCTTAAGTGCATTCCATTTTCCACTACTCTCACGCTAAAAGAAAACTTCCTAACATCTCATGTGTGTGTGTGTGTGTGTGTATGTGTGTGTGTGTGTGTGTGTGTGTGTATGTGTGTGTGTGTGTGTGTGTGTGTGTGTGTGTGTGTGTGTGTGTGTGTGTGTGTGTGTGTGTGTGTGTGTGTGTGTGTGTGTGTGTGTGTGTGTGGAAAAATAATTAGTCAATTAGTAAACAGCTGATTGATTAAAGGTTGAGAGGCGGGTCGGAAGAACAGAGCTCAACCCCCAAAGCACAACTAGGTGAAAACAAACTAGGTGAATACAGACACACAGATAGACAGACAAACAGACAGACAGAGACAGAGAACGTATAGGGCAAGGTACGGAAACCCGGTCTCCTAATAGAACGTCGCATTTGACGTACACTCAACCTTAGGCCAAAAATCGTCGTACAAGAAAATGAAAGCGGCTCGCGAAAGTGACATAATGTCCCGTTTTCTGTTTTGGGTCTCTGGTAGGTTAGGATAAAGGGCACTTTAGGACGACATTGTCTAGCCGTTAGGATACATTAGGAGGGCGGGCTGTTGTACAATGGGTTGTTAGAATAGGTTGGTAGTTAGGGGGTTGTCCCCTGTGGTACAATCGTTTATCGAATGCTACAGTGTCCCTGCTTAACCGAATGCCGGTCCAACAGGTTATCCGGATGACACAAGCGGTTGCCTGCGTCCCCTCGACCTATTCCAGATATCACTTGGCACTCATGAAAGGTCAGGATATCCTCGAAATTTATGTTCTTGACTCAGATATCCTCTTATCAAGCTTCAATCCGCGTCTGGTGTATATATATCACACACGACATAACCACAACTTTTCTGAAACATTAGAACGTTGCGTCAATGTAACTAAATAACCTAACCACAATGTTATGTCTTAACTGGGATATACTTTGTTGTTCCAGTTGTATAAGTATCTCCCTCCTAGTGTTTATACACACAAGCTTGAGAAACGTATATTCCTGTATCAGTAAACGTACAAACATACATGATTGAGTTATATTATTTAAGTAATATTTCCAGTAAAAAGATGCTTTTTGAGAAATGTTTATGTTAAATATATATCTGTTATATGAGGATACCTGTTTGTCTGTCCAAAGTTAGAGGCCAAGTGCTTGGGGCTAACCTCATCCTACTTTGCAGGTGGAACGGTCTGGGGGATAGGACTGACATAGGCTTCTCAGGGTTTGTCCTAACTTAAATACTCTCAGAAATATTGACCTGTAACCGACCGCCTCTCAACATGTGATTCCTATAAAGTCTTAAGGAAACCTGGGACGTAATTTTTGTAGAGTTCAAAACACATTTTCAGAATTTATGGCAAAATATTGAACTGAATTAATACAGGATACAGTGATGAAAATAGTGAGTAGGGAAGATGGTTACAGTGATAGGGGGGGCAAGGGGCTGAGAGGAGAGGGTAGGGGGGAGAGGGGGAGTGGGAGAGAGGGTTGGAGGTGTGAGGGGGAAGAGATATAGACCCGAGCACCGCCGGGTAACCCGCTACATATAGATATACACGAAAACGTCTATGTATGTATATATATAGAGAGAGAGAGATAGAGGGGTTATCTTGGGGTTATCTTGAGATGATTTCGGGGTTTTAGTGTCCTCGCGGCCCGGTCCTCGACCAGGCCTCCACCCCCAGGAAGCAGCCCGTGACAACTGACTAACTCCCAGGTACCTATTTACTGCTAGGTAACAGGGGGGCGCATCAGGATGAAAGAAACTGCCTATAGTTCCTCGCCGGCGCCAGGGATAGAACCCGGGACCACAGGATCACGCGTCCAGTGTTCTGTCCGCTCAGCCACCGGCTCCCACCGGTTTATAATTTATGAAACCAGCACCAGATAGCATTAATGACCACATCAATAAACCTACCCATTAGGCTATCGAGGCCAATAAACGAGATCATTTAACTCAGCCCAGCCAATGCATATCGATTAACGACATCATTGAGAAGAGAAAACTATGATTAACGACCGAGCGATCTTAGCCAATGGGGGGAGATATCGTTCGGAACAGCCTCGTTAAGCTCCTCTACACGTGGAATGGATGACTAAAGAGCTACGAACTCCTCTCACCTTTATCTCTCTAGATATTGATTCATCACAGAGGCAGTTAGGGGGTCTTACGACCCCCTTATTGATGCCCACTGTTGGTCCATTCGGAAGTTGATGACGGTATTAAGTAATTCACAAGTGATTGATACCCAACACCTGGATGCCTTAACCAGTTGGGCAGTATAACAGATTGGCCCCCGTTGCCCACTTTGCATATGACTTGAGACGTCGCCAGCGCAAATGTGAAGAAATTAAAAAAAAATTTTTGGTGTCATTTAAGATTTATATGTTATTTGATATGTTCATATTTTATTTATGATAGTGGAGGTATTAACAGGTTCTGAAGCGATATTGTGGGGTATTGACAGGGGTATAAGAGATACTGTTAGATATTGACAGGGGTATAAGAGATATTGTTAGGGCATTGACGGAAAAACACTGTAGGGTATTGACAGAGGAACGAAGTGATATTGATGGTGTATTGACAGGGAAAGCTGGAACATTGGAGATGGAGGGAATTGACAGGGGAAGGGAGTCAAGATATATCGTTAAGGGGGGGTCTGTTGACTGAGTTAACGGGTTACTCATGCCCGTGCCTCCTCTTGGGTGGCTTAATCTTCCTCAATCAATCAATCAATCGACAGAGTTCAGATCTAGCGCGACTCTGCACATTGATGTGTTCAGTCATACACATCCAAGAACAGTTTTGAAAACACGTCTCAAAATACGGCTAAAAAATACGTATAGCAAAAATGACCTCAAATAACGAACAGTATTGATGCAATGGATTTACAATCCTTTTTATGCTTTTTTATGTTTTTGTTTATGCTTTTTTATGCTTTTTTATCCTTTTTTATGATTTTTATGCTTTTTATGATTTTTTATGATTTTTATGATTTTTATGCTTTTTTATGTTTTTTTATGTTTTTTATGCTTTTTATGCTTTTTATGCTTTTTTATGTTTTTTTTATGCTTTTTTATGCTTTTTCATATTTTTTTAAATGCTTTTATTTTCATGTGGTTATTCAAACGTTTTCATACATATGATTGCATACATATATGTATACATATACATATGGACATACATAAATAGACAGCGAACATCACGCGGGAGTCGTAGTGCAAAGAACCCAGGATCGATTCCCTGTCGAGGCAGAAACCAACAGTCACAGTTTCTTTCACCCTGCGCCTCTGTTCACCTAGGAGTAAATAGATACCTGGGATTTATGGAGTTGGCGGTTGTATGCTATGTACTCACCTAGTTGTGCTTGCGGGGGTTGAGCTCTGCTCTTTCGGCCCCGCCTCTCAACTGTCAATCAATCATCTGTTAGTAACTACTAACTATTTTTTTTCCCCCACACACACACACACACACACACAGACACACACACACACACACACACACACACACACACACACACACACACACACACACACACACACACACACACACACACACACACACCTTACCTTCAGAACAGACACAATTAGAACTCTATTTCTTGTCTGTAAATCATTTAACGAAGCAAAAAAAGGCATAAATGAAATATCGTTATACGTAGAAGCTTGCAATGAACACCCAACCCACATAGCCACAAGCAACGCAGACTCAACACACACACAAGCATACCAGTGCGCTTGGCAATGAGAAAATTGCAACATTGCTTAAGAAGCCAAGAAGGAAGCTCGACAATCATCCACACACATCAATGACCTTCAGCATTGAGTTATCTGACTTCCAGATGAGCATCTCCCGGTGTGAAGCCCAAACACATGCAGACAAAAAAAAACACCTCCTTCACAAGAAACAAAAGCAGTTGGATATTTCCCATCAAACATCATCCGTTACCATGATCAAACACCTGAGATACAAGTGTCTATACTTAAAACACCTCAGTCCGGCTCAGAGGCATATCTTTCAACACGTGGGGGGCCGCGCACACGGGTGTTTAGCCAAGCACTGCGTAAGCTATTCAATACCTGCTCTCTCACCTTCGACAGTTCGAGCCTCTTAGGGTACAACAATTCTGATACTCTCCAGCATATACTTTCCTGGACGAATGAGGACCATCCTGGTTTGTAGGGCGCTGAGTAAGTCAAACCACTTCAGATATGATGTTTGTCAGATCATGAGGACGACATGGGTAACGAGGTGAGAATAGCCGAGAGAGAATGTATGAGGGAGTGAGAGAAGGAGTGAGGGAGTGAGAGACTGTGTGAGAGAGTGAGGGACTGTGTGAGGGAGGGAGTGTATAAGCCTCCAAAGGTCACCAGTATGGTCGGTTGGGCTCATGTCCCTGTCTCGCTAACTATCCTGCTGGACAGGCAGCAGACAACGTCCATTAGACAGTGGGGGATAGGTTGTCATGATCAAATAGAGCTATCGGTACCTGTGGCAGGTGGCTAGCGTTACTTGTGGTGGGTGGCTAGCGTTACCTGTGGCAGGTGGCTAGTGTTACTTGTGGTGGGTGGCTAGCGTTACCTGTGGCAGGTGGCTAGCGTTACCTGTGGCAGGTGGCTAGTGTTACTTGTGGTGGGTGGCTAGCGTTACCTGTGGCAGGTGGCTAGCGTTACCTGTGGCAGGTGGCTAGCGTTACTTGTGGCTGGTGACTAGCGTTACCTGTGGCAGGTGGCTCGCGTTACTTGTGGCTGGTGGCTAGCGTTACCTGTGGCAGGTGGCTCGCGTTACTTGTGGCTGGTGGCTAGCGTTACCTGTGGCAGATGGCTACCGTTACCTGTTGCAGGTGGCTACCGTTACCTGTGGCAGGTGGCTACCGTTACCTGTGGCAGGTGGCTACCGTTACCTGTGGCAGGTGGCTACCGTTACCTGTGGCAGATGGCTACCGTTACCTGTTGCAGGTGGCTACCGTTACTTGTGGCAGGTGGCTACCGTTACCTGTGGCAGGTGGCTACAGGTGTAGCCACCTGTCCAATCATTATAATCCCTTCAGACAAGCCAACATACCTGGAGATTGGAGAATATCCAATTTATCCATTCTCATGTTCTTAAGGATATCCTTGTAATCCATCCCATGTTTCTCTTGACTAACTACCGTTATTAGTAACTATTCGCGTTATTAATTTGGCGGTCGGGTTGGGTTAGGGAAGCCACATAAAGACCTGATATCTTATCTATCCCAAGCCGGATGTTTTCTCAACTGAGTAGGATGAATGTAGCATTCATCCTACTCAGGCGATAGATATCTTTGCACTTGGCTGACAGGGGGACGGCTGTCAGTTGAGTACAGTGAATGGGGACGTCTGTCAACTTGGTGCAAAGGGGGTATATCTGTCAGCTGCATTTAATGTCTAGGACGATAGCGCACCTTGCTATCACCCCTCTCTCTCTCCTTCTCTATAACTATGTCTCTGTCTCTTTCTCTCTCTCTCTCTCTGGCTGTCTATCTCTGTCTCTCTTTCCTACATAACAACACACGATGCTCCCCCCATCATATCATCAAACAACGCAATCGCCAATTAACGCAAAAACGTTGTTGCAACGTAAATGGCATGTTGAGGGAACGATGTGGTTAGGTTCTGCGTGTTACGTCATGATAGCATGTTCGCCAAACAAACAAACAACATTGCAAGTTCGTTTATTTTTTATGCTGTATCAATATTTTGTTTTAACGCTGTAAAAACGTTTTATTTGTGCGTTGTAACAATGTATTATTTTTACGTTGTAAAAATGTTTTTAATTTTACGTTGTAACAACGAATTATTTTTGCGTTGCAACAAAATTTTATTTTTGCGCTGCAGCAACGAATTATTTTTGCATTGTAACAACGTATTATTTTTACATTGTAAAAACGTTTTAATTTTACGTCGTAACAACGTATTATTTATGCGTTGTAACAACGAATTATTTTTGCGTTGCAACAACGTATTATTTTTGCGCTGCAACAAAGTTATATTTTTGCGTTGTAACAACGTTGTTTCAATGTAATGTGTTTGCTGGAGCCAACACGCCGTGAAAGCCCATATCCCTGGCTGAGCATCCGATGTACAACTCCCCCATAAACTCACTCCGTTGCCTGCTGGCGGCCAGTAACTCGCATGCGGCGTCCTTTGAGCGTCTCCGAAGGACCACACCGGTTCCTGCAGTAGTTTCTTGCCCTGCTGTGGAGGGTCATCTCAGGTCAGCGCCGAGATTCACCACCACCAATAAAGAGAAACTGAAATGACCGCACACGCCATTTATTGGTTTTGAATCAGTGTTACGTAGCTTTCACCCGGCGTTGGGCATTTGCGACGAGGGTATAAATTGCCCCATTGGACGTGTTATACCCGGGTTTAAAGGTGCGTGGGGGTATACATATCCCCCCCCCTTCTCTCTTGTCATACACCTCTATGCCATTCTGTATGTTTGAGTAGCTGCGCATACAACTGAGGTCAACCAAAAATGTGTATGCTAACGATGAAATCACAATAGCGTGATCAATCTGTAAGTAAATCTTTTGTGGCACGGTGTTGGGATCGAACTTGCGTCTGGGAGTGACCCAGCAAGTTTGATTTTAACATATTGCTCCAAAGATTTACTTACACTAAAACTCAGTATTTTAATTCATACCACGACACTAAAAATAATCATAGCAAGGGGAAATATATAAATATAATTATAACTGGGATCTCTAAGTGGTTGTTATATATTATAGATAATTTCCAATCGTCTTAAAATATTTATCTCACTTGGGCGCTAGGAGACTCTAACCTCCGACAAAAAGGTGAGAGGCAGCGGCTCTATCCACTAAACTATGAACAGCTATACTATCCTTTATACCAGTGGTTGCTAGCCTTTCTGACCTCCCGGACCACTAAATTCCTAATTTTCAAATCCCGTGGACCACTAATAAGGACTGAAACGTTGTTTAAACGTTGTTTGAACATTGTTTAAACGTTGTTTCAACTTTGTTTAGACGTTGTTTCAACGTCGTTTCAACGTTGCTTAACGTTGTTTGAATGTTGTTTCAACGTTGTTTCAAGGTTGTTTTAACGTTGTTAAACGTTGTTTCAACGTGTTTAAACGTTCCTCTAACCAGTCATTTTTGTTAAAGCAATTACTTGCTTTTGCATATTTTTCTCGCATTCTTGACAGTATTAAAGCAGTTTCCTATGTAAATCCGCATGATTTGATTGCAAGTTTCACTCGAGTTTGAAAGTTTCACGAGATAAACTCTCAGAACACACGAAGCAGCCGTGATGATGCAGAGCATTACTAGGTTCATGAATATATCCAANGTATAATTGGGCTTAAATTATAGCCCAAGGAAGAGGAGGGGGGGGGGTTCTGGGTTATTATCTGTGAGTAGAGTGCTTTTGGGGGGTGGGTGCTTGCGTGAGTGCGATTGTCTTCAGATCTCGTTAAACGTTTTTAGGACTGAGCGAAACGTTGCTTGAGGAGGGGGGGGGGGGGCTGAAACTGGGCATAAGAATGGTAGAACGTAGGCGTAGAGGCAAACGCAAAAGGCCTATTCGGCCATACGGGGCAGCGCCTATTGGCCCATACGGGGCAGCGCCTATTGGCCCATACGGGGCAGCGCCTATTGGCCCATACGGGGCAGCGCCTATTGACCCATACGGGGCAGCTCCTATTGGTCCATACGAGGCAGCTCCTATTGGCCCATACGGGCAGCGCCTATTGGCCCATACGGGGCAGCGCCTATTGACCCATACGAGGCAGCTCCTATTGGTCTATACGAGGCAGCTCCTATTGGTCCATACGAGGCAGCGCCTATTGGTCCATACGAGGCAGCTGCTATTGGTCCATACGAGGCAGCTCCTATTGGTCCATACGAGGCAGCTCCTATTGGTTCATACGAGGCAGGCCTTATTGGTCCATACGAGGCAGCTCCTATTGGTCTATACGAGGCAGCTGCTATTGGTCCATACGAGGCAGCTGCTATTGGTCCATACGAGGCAGCTCCTATGGTCTATACGAGGCAGCTGCTATTGGTCCATACGAGGCAGCTCCTATTGGTCTATACGAGGCAGCTGCTATTGGTCCATACGAGGCAGCTCCTATTGGTCTATACGAGGCAGCTGCTATTGGTCCATACGAGGCAGCTCCTATTGGTCCATACGAGGCAGCTCCTATTGGTCTATACGAGGCAGCTGCTATTGGTCCATACGAGGCAGCTCCTATTGGTCCATACGAGGCAGCTCCTATTGGTCCATACGAGGCAGTTCCTATTGGTCCATACGAGGCAGCTGCTATTGGTCCATACGAGGCAGCTGCTATTGGTCCATACGAGGCAGCGCCTATTGGTCCATACGAGGCACTCCTATTGGTCCATACGAGGCAGCGCCTATTGGTCCATACGAGGCAGCTCCTATTGGTCCATACGAGGCAGCTGCTATTGATCCATACGAGGCAGCTCCTATTGGTCCATACGAGGCAGCGCCTATTGGTCCATACGAGGCAGCGCCTATTGGTCCATACGAGGCAGCGCCTATTGGCCCATACGAGGCAGCTCCTATTGGCCCATACGAGGCAGCTCCTATTTATATCACCCCAAACCTATTCTTATATACGTCTAATCTACGCTTGAAACAAAACCAACATGTCTCATATTACACAGTTATTTGTTGTGAAATCTGCAACCCTGTTTCCAAGCCAGTATTTACCCAGGTCTTTCCTAAATATAAAATTATATCCAATGTACGCAATGAAATCACAGTTACCTGTTATATGATATAGTTATGGAAGCCGTAGTTTGGGATCGAACCCTCGTCTCTGGGCTCTTCAGGCAAACACGCTACCGACTGGACCACTGGTTGGTGCATTCAGACTCCAAGCAAATGAGCAATACTTCTGTGATGAGCCCATCATGGTCCAGCTGGTTATACGTGTGCCTGAGGAGCTCAGAAACGTAAGTTCGATCCTCTTGTACTACTTCACTATCTTCATCTCCAGGATGTTTGTTTGTTTGTTGCTTGTTTCTGATATTATGGCTCATGTTCTTAAAGGTTGTATGTGATGGGGAAAGTGCACCTGACGCTGCCAACAACAGTTAACAGGAACACGGAGCTTCGTACACATAATGGGACCAAATTGTTAGTAGTTGGAGTGGAGGGTTAGGTGATGGGCGGAGGCGGTTGGGCGCCGAGCGGGAAGCCGGTGTTTCATTCACGGTAATGAGTGGTTCCACACACGTGCCAAACTCACGATGTGATTGGTTGTTGTGTCCTCAGGCTACAGGCTCGTGTGTGTGGTGTGTGTGTGTGTGTGTGTGTGTGTGTGTTTGTGTGTGTGTTGTGGGTGTGTGTGTGGGTGTGTGTGGGTGTGTGTGTGTGTGTGTGGGTGTGTGTGTGTGTGGTGGTGTGTGTGTGTGGTGTTGTGTTGTGTGTGTGTGTGTGTGTGTGTGTGTGTGGGTGTGTGTGTGGTGTGTGTGTGTGTTGTGTGGGTGTGTGTGTGTGTGTGTGTGTGTGTGTGTGTGTGTGTGTGTGTGTGTGGGGGTGTGTGTGTGTGGTGTGTGTGTGGTGTGTGTGTGTGTGTGTGTGTGTGTGTGTGTGTTGTGGTGTGGGTGGTGTGTGTGGGTGTGTTGTATGTGTGTGTGTGTGTGTGTGTGTGTGTGTGTGGTGTGTGTGTGTGTGTGTGGTGTGTGTGTGTGTGTGTGTATGTGTGGGTGTGTGTGGGGGGTGTGTGTGTGTGTGTGTATGTGTGTGTGTAGTGTGTGTGGTGTGGGTGTTGTGTGGTGTGTGTGTGTGTGTGGTGTGTGTGTGTGTGTGTGTGTGTGGTGTGTGTGGGGGTGTGTGTGGGTGTGTGTGGGTGTGTGGGGGGTGTGTGGGTGTGTGGGGTGTGTGTGTGTGTGTGTGTGTGTGTGTGTGTGTGTGTGGGGTGTGTGTGTGTGTGTGTTGTGCGTGCGTGTGTGTGTGTGTGTGTGTGTGTGTGTGTGTGTGTGTGTGTGTGTGTGTGTGTGTGGTGTGTGTGGTGTGTGTGTGTGGGTGTGTGTGTGTGGGTGTGTGTGGTGTGTGTGTGTGGGTGTGTGTGTGTGTGGTGTGTGTGTGTGTGGTGTGTGCATGTGTGTGTGTGGTGTGTGTGGTGTGTGTGTGTGTGTTGTGTGTGTGTGTGGGTGGTGTGTGTGTGTGTGTGTGTGTGTGTGTGTGTGTGTGTGTGTGTGTGTGTGTGTGTGGGTGTGTGTGTGTGTGTGTGCATTTACCTATTTGTGCTTGCGGGGTTTGAGCTCTGCTCTTTCGGTCCGCCTCTCAACTGTCAATCAATCAACTGTTACTAACTACTAACTATTTTTTTTCACACAGACCCCCAGGAAGCAGCCCGTGACAGCTGACTAACACCCAGGTACCTATTTACTGCTAGGCAACAGGGGCATCAGGGTGAAAGAAACTCTGCCCCATTTTGTCTTCTCGCCGGCGAATCGAACCGGGCCACAGGATTACGTGCCAGCATGTTGTCCACACAGCCACCGGCGTTGTGTGTGAGGGGGGGGGGGAGGTGTTCCAGCTAATTCGAACTCTTAAATAATATATTAGATATTGACTCAAAAATTCTTAACTGCCAAATTACTATGTACCATCAATCGTAGCGGCTCGCAAATAACCCCGTTTTCTATGTGTGTGAGTCGTTAGGTTAGGGTAGGTTAAATTCACGTGTTTTAATACCCCCTCTTTTGACCGTTATTGCAGCTGGAGAAGACAGACTGAACTAACTTGTATCCATCTCACCTATGCAATTGAAAATGGTGTCGAAATCAAAAAAAATACTTTCTTAGCATCTGGCCACAAAAATGTTATTTTAACGTTGAATCTACGTTAATTAAACATTTATGTAACGTTTCTTGAATGTATTTTACTTACTGGACTACAACGCAACCACAAAAAATATATTATTCCTGTATTATTTTTACGTTGTTAAAACGTTTAAAAAAACGCACTGATTTCACTTGTGTTTACTGAGCCAAAGACTCACGTTTCTTAGTATATTTCAGTTTTTTTGTGGTTTTAATATACTCTGGTTCACGTCTCAGAACTGAGGATATATGTTATACTTGGTATATTATCTTCGCTGGAAAATCACACACGCTCGCCTTTTACCTCGTAATTCCAGGTTATGCAGTGAGTCCGCACGCGATAATTGCTGCCACATCTTCAAGTACATAGTTTAGCGGGGGGTCGTTAACTCTTAGACCACAGTTGGCCAATTTTGCCTCACGACGTTTATACAACGTTCGTTCAACGTTGGCCAATTTGGGTACACGACGTTTATACAACGTTCGTTCAACGTTGGCCAATTTGGGTTACACGACGTTTATACAACGTTCGTTCAACGTTGGCCAATTTTGAGTTACACGACGTTTATACAACGTTCGTTCAACGTTGGCCAATTTGGGTTACACGACGTTTATACAACGTTCGTTCAACGTTGGCCAATTTGGGTTACACGACGTTTATACAACGTTCGTTCAACGTTGGCCAATTTGGGTACACGACGTTCATACAACGTCTTTTCAACGTTGCTTGAGCATATTTTTTTTTATCTATTGGGACAAGGCACATGGGACAAGATTCGTTAAGTATTCAGATATACAGTTACTAAATCAACTAATCTTTTTTCCAATCACCGCTACTGGGTTTTATTTTATTTAAAATTCTATGTTACGAGATTACGTAAATAATACATAGCGTATGATCGACGCAGGATGTACAGGTTTCGTAAGTGGACAGGTGTATATACGTGATGGATTTCGTGAGTATTTGTGTATCCTAAGTAGCTAAGGTCTTCACCGCGTAGACAAACACTGTGTTTATGCACATTTCTTGCATCTCAGACCACAAATCACCCCTTTAGTGCCTCTTGCAATGTTCTTCAGAGGTGTTTCAAGGAGCAAAGCAATTGCAATAAATTCTGGCCAACGTGCACATTGCAGAGACAGTAAGTGAGCTTCATAAACATTCTCACGTGCCAGAGGCAATGTCTATCCTCATTAAACAGGTAGGAAAGTGAGCTCTATAATCATTTTCAGGATCAGGATTTGGGATGGAATGGAGGGAAGGAATGGTGCCCAAACGAACTTGGACGGTCGGGGGATTGAACGCCGACCTGCATGAAGCGAGACCGTCGCTCTACCGTCCAGTCTATGTGGTTGAGGGTAAAAAAAAGGGGTTTATTTCATGTGGTATTTATGTAAAATATGTACATATACTCGAATAATACGCAACACACCACACACACACACACACACACACACTACACAAAACCAACAACACACACACAACACAAACACACAACACACACACCACACACACCACAACACACCACAACCCCAACACCATGCATTAGACAGTGATGTGGTGGAGGCTGACTCCATACACAGTTTCAAGTGTAGATATGACAGAGCCCAATAGGCTCAGGAACCTGTACACCAGTTGATTGATAGTTGAGAAGGCGGGACCAAAGAGCCAGAGGCGTAACCCCAGCAAGCATAATTAGACGAGTACTCACATTTCTTTTCCCCAATTACCTCGTTAAGTTCGACAAACCTCGAATATATCCAACAGCTTACTGGTCCCAAGTTCTCAAACTTACATTCCAATCAACTAACATTTCTCTCTATCCAATCTTCTATCCCACTATCTTCCTCTGCTCCTATCCCAGCTGCTCTGTCTGCTTCTATCCTTGGTCTCATATCCCTGCTGCATTCCAGCTCCTATCCTTTCATGTGTTGCTATATAGTCACACTTTATGCTTTCTCCTATAATTTCTGTCCCATATCTCACTTTCTCCTCATAATACCTCCCGAGCGGTCCCTATAGGCACGCCGCCAGAACCGTCCAGCTCATGGGACCGTAGGCCGGCGCGGGCGAGCGGCCACATGGCGCTCACGACGGGACCAGAACCCCTCAACCGCTGCGAAAGCCGGAGCCATGGACAGAGACCGCCGAAGTGCCGCGGGCGAGATGACATGACCTCACTTTCGTCCCATAATATACTCGTCCAATACTCCACTTGCTCACACATACTACCGCCCTAGCGCGCATAAACGGCGATCCGCATAGTCGTCAGAAAACCATACTTCTTGCGCAAATACCGTACAACCTCATCTCCTTAAGTACCTTCGTCTCAGGCGAAGACGCCTAGGAGGCCCGCCAGAGGATACGCGCGCAACGTAAAGCATCACGTCTCCTAATAAGGTACCGTCACCCATCATATACTCACAGAGTCCATGTCACTCAAGACGTTCTAGAAGATCAGATGACAGGGGTAACGTTCTCGGATACCTCTCTTGCGTTATACTCTCTCTCTTCTCCCTGCTCTTTATCTATCATCTCTGTTGTATCATCTCCTACAGTGCTCTCCTACCCCCCGCACAGAGCAATGAATACGCATAACGCATTTTGGTATACTGATAACAGCTTTGTTTCTGCAAGTTGAAGAAACGTACGTACCAAACGTAAATTTAACGTTGTGTGTTTAATACGCAACTCATCAGAGAAAGGCAAGCGTAGATCAAGACGAAAATCAAATCAGATGGAATTGATCGGGCGATAAGGATAGGAGAAGGCAGAGTTTGAAATTAACGGGGCTGAAGATATGAGGAGCGACGAATAGTTTGGTTGGGTTGTTACACAACGACACAATTGGTCGTTCGGCGGGGCGTGGGGGGGTTCGTAGTTTTTTCCTCTTCTGGGGCGTGGTTTGGTCATTAATAAGGTTTAGATTTGAATTAAGTTTGACGTTGAACAACGTTGATTGGATGTCGAACCAACGTCTCTCTAACGTTCCTCTAGGACGTCGAACCAACGTCCTTTTTTGACGTCTAACCAACATTCATTTTTTTGACAGTCTAACCAACGTCTTTTTTATGTTTAACACGTTTTTTAGTCTACCACGTCTTTTTTTACGTCTAACCGACGTCTTTTTTTGACGTCTAACCAACTTTGGTCTAGTTTTTTGAGTCTAACCAACTTCTTTTTTGTTTAACACGTCCACTCTTTTTGACGTCTAACCAGGAACGTCTTTTTGACGTCTAGCCAACGTATATTTTTGACATTAACCAACGTCTTTATTAGTCTAACCAACGTTCTATTTTGACGTCTTACTAACGTTCTATTTTGACGTCATTACCAACGTCTTTTTCGACGTCTAACCAACGTCTTTTTTGACGTCTAACCACTTCTTTTTTTTAACGTCTAACCAACGTCTTGTTTGACGCTCTAACCAACGGTGCTTTTGTGACGTCTAACCAACGTGCTTTTTATGGGACGTCTAAGCCACAACACGTCCTCTTGTCATTCCCACACCTCCCGCCTTCGAACCTCCACATCCTTCTTTGGGCGTCTAACCAACGTCTCTCATAGACATTTCTACAACCCATGGGTGTCCCCTCACATCTCGACGCAATAGACCAAGAAAAAAGAGCTTGCCACTTTGATTTAAGTGCTGAATATGATGAGGTTTTTACTGTGCAACAATTATGCAACACATTATTTAATGTCCGCACAGATATCTTCCGATAGCTGAAATGTGGAGTTTACGTTAATGATTCAGTGGATAGGAATCTCTCTCACGTACGCTAATGAGCGAAGCTTTCAGCGCAGACTTTCAATGCAATGTTGCTAATTGCATCTGCTGAATGAGTCGAGCTGCAGCAAGGAGTGCTCGTTAATATTAAATGGCGATCAATGCAGAGTGCAG
>WNGS01113530.1:26942-29442 GCA_020271785.1 Procambarus virginalis
TGGGCCAATAGGCGCTGCCCCGTATGGCCGAATAGGCCTTTTGCGTTTGCCTCTACGCCTACGTTCTACCATTCTTATGCCCAGTTTCAGCCCCCCCCCCCTCCTCAAGCAACGTTTCGCTCAGTCCTAAAAAACGTTTAACGAGATCTGAAGACAATCGCACTCACGCAAGCACCACCACCCCCCAAAAGCACTCTACTCACCAGATAATAACCCAGACCCCCCCCCCCTCTCTTCCTGGGCTATAATTTAAGCCCAATTATACAAGGCAACAGAAGCACAATGCACTTCTGTGCATACTAATTGCAGGATGATATATATGCAACAGTTTATGTGGAAAAAAGAGTGCTTTCAGAATCGTTTGTAAACAGCTACTGTAAAGTCGGAGATAATTATATCTATATATATGTGTGTGTAAAGTATGTGAATGTACACTTTATGTATATTTGCGTATGAATCTTTGTGTATTAAAGCTTTGTGGACACCGTCATGTGGCTACGTGAGTTTATGAAGATTTTGGTCATACACATACATACCTACATACGTACATACATATATACATACATACATACGTACATATATACATAATACATACATACATACATACATACCATACATACATACATACATACATACATACTACATACTACATACATTTTAGATACAGGCAGATATGTACACACCACTCATATAATACATATGATACATACAAATATGTAAGGAGTTAGTTTATTAGACAATCGAAGGTTAGAAAGGCGGGGTCCAAGAGCTAACAGCTCGATTCTGTAAGGACAAGTGGTATACAAATATACCCCCCCCTACACATACTCACAAACCAACTAACAACACACACACACACACACACACACACACACACACACACACACACACACACACACACACACACACACACACACACACACACACACACATACCCACAAAAAAAACAGAGTGCCACACACACACACACACACACACACACACACACACACACACACACACACACACACACACACACACACACACACACACACATACCCACAAAAAAAACAGAGTGCCACACACACACACACACACACACACACACACACACACACACACACACACACACAACACACACACACACACACACACACACACACATACCCACAAAAAAAGCAGAGTGCCACACACACACACACACACACACACACACACACACACACACACACACACACACACACACACACACACACACACACACACACACACATACCCACAAAAAAAACAGAGTGACACACACACACACACACACACACACACACACACACACACACACACACACACACACACACACACACACACACACACACATACCCACAAAAAAAACAGAGTGCCACACACACACACACAGCAGCATATGCCAGGTTGGCTAACATAAGAACGGCCTTTAGAGACTTGTGTAAGGAATCTTTCAGAACATTATATACCACATATGTCAGACCAATCCTGGAGTATGCGGCTCCAGCATGGATTCCCTATCTAGTCAAGCATAAGACTAAACTGGAAAAGGTTCAAAGGTTTGCCACCAGACTAGTACCCGAGCTGAGAGGTATGAGCTACGAGGAGCGACTGCAGGAATTAAACCTCACTTCGTTGGAAGACAGAAGAGTTAGGGGGGACATGATCACCACATTCAAGATTCTCAGGGGAATCGACAGGGTTGATAAAGATAGGCTGTTTAACACAAGGGGCACACGCACTAGGGGACACAGGTGGAAACTGAGTGCCCAAATGAGCCACAGAGATATTAGAAAGAACTTTTTTAGTGTCAGAGTGGTTGACAAATGGAATGCATTAGGAAGCGATGTGGTGGAGGCTGACTCCATACACAGTTTCAAGTGTAGATATGATAGAGCCCAATAGGCTCAGGAACCTGTACACCTGTTGATTGACGGTTGAGAGGCGGGACCAATGAGCCAGAGCTCAACCCCCGCAAGCACAACTAGGTGAGTACAACTAGGTGAGTACACACACACACACACACACACACACACACACACACACACACACACACACACAC
Organism: Procambarus virginalis; assembly: GCA_020271785.1. Taxonomy (NCBI): domain Eukaryota; kingdom Metazoa; phylum Arthropoda; class Malacostraca; order Decapoda; family Cambaridae; genus Procambarus; species Procambarus virginalis. Next base: position 29,005 of record WNGS01113530.1, read on the forward strand.
ACACACACACACACACACACACACACATACCCACACCAAAAAAAACAGAGTGCCACACACACACACACTACATTTAGCGGCACCTGAGGCTACCATAAACTAAATTGCTCATGGGGTCATTTGATGCCAAATGCCATACGTGACCGGTTGTATACAATGTCCAATCTCTCGTTTAGGAAATCAGTGCGCAATGTCAAGATTTTTTGCGTGTGTCGTGGAATGTGAAATTCGTGCGTGACATGTATGTTTTAAGACGTCTGTGTTGAAGATTATGTGGATGGTTTAAGAAAGAGTTATTGGCTAATCTAAAGGGTTGTAACTATCTACTATCTATATATACTATCTACTATCTATATCTACTGTCACTAATTAGACAATAGTATTTACTAGTAATGCTGATAGTGAGCTGAATCTTTACTATTCGCTACAAGAGCAAGA
>WNGS01113530.1:34442-42328 GCA_020271785.1 Procambarus virginalis
TATATTAAGATTACTTTTATCCTGGATCATTTTTGCGGCAAAATTTACACTTTCTGATTGGACAGAAAGCATTTATGTGGCTTAAATAACCTTGCAAAGCTTGATAGTGGAAATCAAGGTAATCCTTCTAAGCCTACCAAGTGGAAATTATATATTTTATCAAACGTCAAGAATCACTTGGGAAAATAAATTATATTCAACACCAAAAGTGGGAATAATTTTACTATATTGTAGAAAACTCACAACCAATAACTTTTTGTCGGTGCTACAATGTAGTTACTTTGTGTATTTGTTGTGGATAAATACAATGTAGTTACTTTGTGTATTTGTTGTGGCTAAATACAATGCAGTTACTTTGTGTATTTGTTGTGGCTAAATACAATGTAGTTACTTTGTGTATTTGTTGTGGTTAAATACAATGCAGTTACTTTGTGTATTTGTTGTGGATAAAGAAATGTTTATTGTCTTCCTCAACAGTCTCAGACAAGTGCTGCTTGTCAGAGCTACTCTCTAGAGGTGACCAGAGCGTCTGCCTCAGGCAAAGATATCACTGTCCAAGTCAATTATGTCCTCAGTTGCAATCTCCACTGTATAGTAATTAACCTGGATTATAATCGTCTTCTCCGCTATGAGCAAGTTACCTTTAGACTTTTACACTTAATGCGATAGATAGAGACTTCGTTGTCACTAACGAGTAACCTGCCCGAGAGACTTCGTTGTCACTAACGAGTAACCTGCCCGAGAGACTTCGTTGTCACTAACGAGTAACCTGTCACACGTTGCCAAAAACAACTGGAATCGGTTGTGACAGTATAACCTGCTCACAGCGATATCGTTATCATCTCAAATCCAAAGGGGGACTATCAGGAGAAAGCATCAAGCCATTAAGACTATATACATATAGCACTGGGAAGGGATAAGGATAAGGATCTGCAATGGGACGAGGGGGAAGGAATGGTGCCCAACCACTTGGACGGTCGGGGGATTGAACGCCGACCTGCATGAAACAAGACCGTTCGCTCTACGGTCCTGCCCAAGTGGTTCTCAAAGCCCTTGTTGTTATTGAGTATCCTGACTCGGAGACCCGGGGCATTCGCTGTCCGTATATATATGAGGATTTCGCTATATGATGAGAACTACGAACCTGACACACTTAAAACTGATATACTTCGGTATTCTTAACGAGTAACTAAAACGTTTCATCCTACAGTTACAACGCGTGAAATAATTCAGCTCATCCTTCACAACAAATACGTCTCATTTTGTACGTTACAGTTCCCAAAATACAAAAAAACAAGGTACCATGAAATAGAAACAGCATACAAACATCCACGTTTTCTACGCATCGGCCTCAGTGGGTTAAGGAGCATTGCTTTGGTTGGAACGTTTTAGGGAGAGCGTCACCCGATATTTTATTCCCGTCAAATCAAGAGAATCATTAACGCGCGGGGAGGCATCTCCCGTCACGCAGGGTGCAGTCGCACCTCCACAGATCTCCAGTATCAGCTCTTGATACTGGTAATGGCTCAAAAGGGCCACCACTTACGGGCTATTCATGCCCGTGTCACCTTTTGGGTGGCTTGATCTTCATCAATCAATCATTAACGAGAACAGCCCTTCACGCCCTTCTCGCAAGACAGCACACGCTTTCATTTCACAGATGACATGACCCGGGGCTCGTGCGCGAGGCACGCGAACTGTGACATCTGTCGGGACTCGTAAACTCATCCGGAACGAAGGACGTTCAAAGCAACTTGGTTCACCGTCGTCGGAGAGAGATAGGGAGAGATATCGAGGTACTCAAATGGGAACAAATGAGCTTTCTCGGGTAATTAGCAGCAGAAAGGTAAGGTAAGGTAATTAGCAGGAGAAAGCACTATCTATATAATTTTGGAAGAGATATGAAGAAAAGGAGGTGGGGGATATGAGGACAAGGATCTGGGGTATGAGGACAAGGAGCTGGGATATGTGGACAAGGAGCTGGGATATGAGGACAAGGAGCTGGGATATGAGGACAAGGAGCTGGGATATGAGGACAAGGAGCTGGGATATGAGGACAAGGAGCTGGGATATGAGGTCAAGGAGCTGGGGTATGAGGTCAAGGAGCTGGGATATGAGGACAAGGAGCTGGGATATGAGGACAAGGAGCTGGGATATGAGGACAAGGAGCTGGGATATGAAGACAAGGAGCTGGGATATGAGGACAAGGAGCTGGGATATGTGGACAAGGAGCTGGGATATGAGGACAAGGAGCTGGGATATGAGGACAAGGAGCTGGGATATGAGGACAAGGAGCTGGGATATGAGGACAAGGAGCTGGGATATGTGGACAAGGAGCTGGGATATGAGGACAAGGAGCTGGGATATGAGGACAAGGAGCTGGGATATGTGGACAAGGAGCTGGGATATGAGGACAAGGAGCTGGGATATGAGGACAAGGAGCTGGGATATGAGGACAAGGAGCTGGGATATGAGGACAAGGAGCTGGGATATGAGGACAAGGAGCTGGGATATGAGGACAAGGAGCTGGGATATGAGGACAAGGAGCTGGGATATGAGGACAAGGAGCTGGGATATGAGGACAAGGAGCTGGGATATGAGAACAAGGAGCTGGGATATGAGGACAAGGAGCTGGGATATGAGAACAAGGAGCTGGGATATGAGAACAAGGAGCTGGGATATGAGGACAAGGAGCTGGGATATGAGGACAAGGATCTCACCACTTCTCTTCTTAAACTTAGATACACGTTCCTGCAGTGACTTGAAGTAACTTGAAAATCACGTGAATCCCGGGTTAAGTTTAACACATATTTCACTGTTGTTTATTGATGAAGTTCACCCCATCTACTTTTTACATTTAATCTTCCTGTTGTGGAAGTCGAGTGGTTTATGCCAGGTCATTTGAGTTCACTGCTATGACATTCCTATCATCAGGAGTGACCAGCTCGAACCCCCAGCGGTGACGAGCGGTCCCTTCCTTCGCCAGCGGTGACAACCAGGTCCCCGAGCGGTTACAAGCGGTCACACCGCCCCTGTAACATGGGTCTCACGTACTACACTCCACAAGTGCTTCAGCTAACGATCCTGTCGTTAACCGCAGCAATTGAAGGTAAACCTCGATTTACCGCACCTCGCAACAGCGAACAACACCAATGGCGAAAGAGGTCAGCCCGTCGAACAGTTGAAGTGTTGGACTGACATGCTTCCAGTGGTGTAGTGTAGGGATGACATGCTCCCAGTGGTGTAGTGTAGGGATGACATGCTCCCAGTGGTGTAGTGTAGGGATGACATGCTCCCAGTGGGCTCAGAGCTAACATGACATGCTCCAGCGTTTATTGAGGTGAAGTTCCAACGCTCCAGCGGGTGTATAGCGACCAAAAGACTCATGCTCCGGCTCGTAAACCAATAAACCACCTATCAGACCATCATTGGTCGTAACCACTAACACTGTCAGGCTCATTAGCATTGTTATCAGATCTTCCAATCACCTTGTTAGTCTCGGTGTATTCTTAACGATCATAAAGGCGATATAACACATTTCCATATAAGTTTATATATATATATATATATATATATATTATGATATATATATATATATATATATATATATATATTTATAAGGGTATATATTATATATTATATATATATATATGTATATATATCTATATATATATATAAGTATATATATCTATATATATTATATATATATATATATATATATACATATATAAGGAGTAAAAAGTACAATTCCTAACCAAAATAAGATTTAATCATATATTATAAAACAAAGAAATTACCTATCTACTTATTAAAAACAGCCGAAGGCGACATCACCCTAACAAGAGTTGAATAAAGACACTTGTATAATAGACAAAACCAAAGATGTACGAAGATTACAAATTCTTGAAGCAATCAACATAAAAATAGAACAACCTATCATAAATACTCAAATTACGGAACTGTTCACTCTACCCACCATGAGAGTAAGAACAAGACAGGACCGCGAAAATATGCCAACTTAGAAGACACTGCTCAATATGTTACGCCCAATACCCCTGATTACTCTGATTACTCGAAGATAGCACGAATCTTCTCAATATTTTTTTTGTTTTTTCTTCACTGTCGAGGGTAGTTGAAAAATTAACTCTCCAAATTCATTTTTGCACCCTGAAAATGGCCACCGAAAGTGATTTCTTCATGGCCAACCTGCTAATGAAGAACTCTCCAGACACCAGAATTAACGCCTTGAAAGTAACCAACGTCGTCTATGCTTTCAAATGCCCACTTGGGGACTGTAAGCCCCAAGAAACTCAGTATATAGGCAAGACAACAACGTCTCTTTCCAGGCGATTAACGATGCACAAGCAACAGGGCTCCATCAAGGAACATACAATCTCTTCCCACAACCAGACCATCACCAGAGAAATTTAACAAACAACAGAAATCATCGATAGATACAGCGATAGCAGGCGACTCGACATCTGCGAGGCACTACACATCAAAAAGTCAACACCAGTAATCAACAGCCAATTAATGCACAACTATATTCTACCCACTTCAAGACCCGAACCAGCATAGTAGCAGCAAGAGGAAGTATGGGCCAATAGGGCTTCTGTAGTTACTTCCATTCTTATGTTTTCATACACAATTTATACCCACGAAACGTCAGGCTGCGAGCAGCCGCGTCCAACAGCCTGGTTGACCAGTCCAGCAACCAGGAGGGCTGGTCGACGACCGGGCCGCGGGGTCGCTAAGCCCCGGAAGCACCTCAAGGTAACCTCACCCAAAACATTTGTCATATCGCCTCACCAGAACAAATTATAAGCATGTTGACCAGACCACACACTAGAAGGTGAAGGGACGACGACGTTTCGGTCCGTCCTGGACCATTCTCAAGTCGATTGTGAGAATGGTCCAATCGACGTCCAATCAAATCACAATCGACTTGAGAATGGTCCAGGACGGACCGAAACGTCGTCGCCCCTTCACCTTCTAGTGTGTGGTCTGGTCAACATACTTTAGCCACGTTATTGTGACTCATCGCCTGCAAATATAAGCATGTTGTATGTTATGTATAAATCAGTCTTTGAACATGTAAGAAGCTTTACGAAACGCCTTTAGGCATCAGACTAAAAATAAAAAATAAAAAATTAATTTTGGAGAGTTAACTTTTCAGTTACTCTCGACAGTGAAGAAAAACGTAAGAAATATTGAGAATATTCGTGTTAGAATTATTAATCTTACCCTTTCGGTCATATATATATATATATATATATATATATATATATATATATTATATATATATATATTATATATGTATATATATATTATATATATATATATATATATATATATATATATATATAATTTATGACAGTGTCAGACTGTAACATTGACAACCACTACTGCTGCCATTGTAACATTGGCTATGACTACCCCATGTAAAACTTGGTGAAATAGTCACCACTGTGACCTTCTATAATGAATACTAAACTAATAAAATGTACACACTTCTTATCCTGAGTGACACTTCCTATCAGGGCACTTGGTAACACTGTTATTGAACACTTGTAATATGAGCTGACATATGATGGGTACACCGGATCAAGGTACACTGTCAACAAGGAAATGCTACACAGGATTAAATACGCTGCCCCATCCTGCCTTTGACCACTGAGACTAATCAAGCAACGAGGCAAGAAACATTGCTTGGCTTGGAGAGTACTTTCTATAACTGTCATTAAATATGAGACGGTTGTCAGCCACGATATCAAAAGATTCTAAGAGGATTCAACAATTGACACAGACGGGAAATTTAACATGAGTTTATTGAGATACCAAATTATACTAACACCACGATAATTCCTACTCTAACACTGGCAACAAGTTAAGAAATTTAGACATGGAACAAAATTACAGAGATCACACACATTACCTTAAACAAGACCTCTGTCTCTCCGTCCGGTGGACACTGTCTCTCCCGGCCTGTGGATGATTCACAGAACCGGCCTCGATCCGGGAGCACCGTACTCTCCCTCCCTACCTCTCTCTCACCCCCTAGCTCTACACCCCTATATACCATTACAAGGGGGGGGAAGATTTATTGTGAAACCTACACCAAGAAATAAGAGGCGGCCACACGTGTACAAACACTCAAGAATTTATCATTAAACTTGTTTGACATAAACCATAAACTGTTTCAAGAGAGGACTTATTAATTACGTGTATGGCTGACCCTTGACCTGGTAAAAGGGGGAAATCCAAGCATGTTTACACATGAGGATCTGGAGTCTGTCTCTCTCCCTTACCTCTTGACAAGAGTATCATGAATTATTACATACTTGAAACTTGTGCTGAATAAGACTAACCCAGGAATTTTTTATCAACATACAAGAAAACCGGAGTCATCTGGCTGACCTCTTGGAGCAGACTTCCCTGGTTGAGCTCTAGGGGGGGTGGGGTCATGGGTGTTACAAGACCACGGATGGAGAATGGAAGCAGGAATTTCCTTAAATACTCCGTATTTAATAATACATCTTCAGAAGGATCCTTCTGAAGATCCTCCGTGGTCTGACACTCACATTTTTCATAACGTGTTTAATTCTTGATTTACACACACATAACACTCTAGAGATATCATAACTCTCTAGAGATATCATAGCACTCTAGAGATATCAGTTTTTCACGTTTCGGGTTAGGAAAACAGCTGTAGTAGTTTTTTAAATTTCTTATTATCGAAAATAGTTATAATTTAAGATTGGAGATTTAGGCAAACCTGATGGATTTTTTTTAGAGTGGTAAAGTGCAAGTGAGGACTCTGTTCTTAATGACACTCGAAGGTCAATAGAGCACTTTATTGCCCTCTCTTTTGTATGGTTATGGCCGCTGAAAAAACAATAAAATTAAGTGATCAAAATGAACAAAGATGGGAAAAATTAACAAATATGGAAAGTAGACAAGTACACAGAAAGTCCATAAACGAGCAGAGGAAGGAAAGTGAACTATCAGGAGAAAGCGCCCAGCCATTACGACTATATAGCACTGGGATCAGGATAAGGATGAGGGATGGGACGGTGGAAAGGAATGGTGCCCCAAACACTTGTCGGGGGATTGAACGCCGACCTGCATGAAGCGAGACCGTCGCTCTACCGTCGAATACACTACATTTTGTCTGCTATCGACCCTTCCGTAAGAAATGCGGTGGGTTGAGAGATATTATAACCACCACAATATTGACGCTATACTAACGAGTATCGATTCTGGTCCCTATCTTGAGTTATCTTGAGATGATTTCGGGGCTTTAGTGTCCCCGCGGCCCGGTCCTCGACCAGGCCTCCACCTCCAGGAAGCAGCCCGTGACAGCTGACTAACACCCAGGTACCTATTTTACTGCTGGGTAACAGGGGCATTGGGTGAAAGAACTCTGCCAATTGTTTCTCGCTGGCGCCCGGGATCGGAGCCGGGACCACAGGATCACAAGTCCAGCGTGCTGTCCGCTCGGCCGACCGGCGCCCTTGTCTTATTTTCTGCCTGATTGGCATAAACCGTCGCATTTTTTACGGAGTAGTAGACTCGTTGTTAGTGTACTTACACGTACACTCGTGTTTACCCGCAAGTAGCGACCTGTGACTCAGGCAGTTGTTGTGGGTTGCATCCAAGACAAAGTTCAGTAGTAGACCTACGGAACACCTCAATAAAACTCTAGAACAGGCGGCTTCCTGTCCCCCCCGACAAGGGAACTATAACAAAAATGATGATATCGGATTATGGTCAGAACAAATTTGTTATCTGGACAGCCGTGTGAGACCTAAATTACCACTTCAAGAAGAACTATATGTTCCGGACAGAACATTAGAGAAATCGTATTGAAGGAACAGTATATAATA
>WNGS01113533.1:0-5000 GCA_020271785.1 Procambarus virginalis
ACTGCATTTGTTATGATTTTCGTTAGCTTTGTTTCTGTGAGTGCTATATGTCTGGGTTTTCTTCTAGTGCCCACTCTCCAAGTTCACTAGTTTTATTTGTAATCCCATCTATGTTAGTGTACATCGCCTTGAAGCTCACTTTCTTCTGTTCATTTACATATCCCTTTCTTGGCGAGTATTCTACTGGTGTGGGAAGCTGTTCCATGGGTGAGAGGATCTGTGAGGTGGTTTGCAGGGTCGCAGAGGGTTTTGGGGGGGGGGTGGGGGTTTAAGGGAAGGGGGAATGGGTAGGGTGTGGGTTAAGGAGTTAGGGGGACATGGAGGATACGGGGTGAGGGGGAGGAGGAATAGGGAGGATATGTGATGAAGGGGGACTGGGGGGGAAGGTGGGAGGGGGACATGATGGGAATGGGGATGGGGTGTCGGGGTCAGAATGGGGTGGGGGGGAGGGAGGGTGGGTGGGGGGGAGGGAGGGTTGGGTGGGGGGGGGAGGGAGGGTTGGGTGGGGGCAGGTAGGGTGAGGGGAAGGAAGGGTTTCTATGCAGAGGGGGTTGGTGGTGTTGCCCCCCCCCCCCTCTGGTGTTGCTGGATGCTGGTTTTGGGTTCCCCTCTTGTCTCTGGGACTGCTGTGTTGGGGCTGTGATTTCCTGGTTTGCTCCTCTCTCCCTGCACTTCCTCCTTGCCTCTGCTGCCCTGGCTCTCTCCTCCTTCGTCCTGTCCCTCTGCAGGAATACTTGTTTGTATCCCTCCACATGTTGGAGACGACTCTTGTGTGTCGAGGTGTGTGTCCTCAGCCGTGGTGGGCTCCTGGTGTGTCCTCAGCCATGGTGGGCTCCTGGTGTGTCCTCAGCCATGGTGGGCTCCTGGTGTGCCCTCAGCCGTGGTGGGCTCCTGGTGTGCCCTCAGCCGTGGTGGGGTCCTGATGTGTCTCTGTATCGACCCAGGGTTCTTCAGTTGGAAACCAGAGGTCAAATTTGAGCTAAATAAACTACCTTATAGTATTGGACGCATTGCGAGCTGCATTTGTTTGTATCTTCCCTGCCAGACGTAAGACTATTCTTGTTTCTTAAAGAGCATTAAAGACTGAGCTTGGGGTGATTATTAAATAATAAAATAGGCACCAACTATGTTTACTAATACTTTCTAATCATTTGTAAAGTAAACCTGAGTAAACTTGGTATAGGGCGGCGGTACGATTAGTTGAGCAGTCTGCTGGCAGCGAGCCAACTGGGAGGGAGGAGGTGAGAGACTCCTCCTCCTCTGGGCATGCGCTGTGTGGACAGGATCCTCCTACTCTTCCTCCTCGATTCTTTATTCCGTGTCTTGTTTAAGCTAAGTATATACTGTGTACATTATTCATTTACTGGCATAGGCGTGCTCTAATGTGTAGAGTATTATATTTTGTAGGAGTTAGGTGTTCCCATTTTTTGTATTACTAGTTATTCTAAGAGGGGGTTCTGAGTGGAACCACGTGGCCACCCTACCCTAAGCTGACTCTAGCTTCAAGTAATTCAATAGTAGAGCTTTACCCTAGCTTGTTTTCAGTGTAAAACCTTGTATCCTGCTTATGTGGACCTAGGCTTTTAATGTAAGATAGTGTGGTAAAGTTATTATTATATTTGTTATTGGTGTGAATGTATATGGGGGGTTGTTAAGGGGTTAATAAATAAGTAAGTGATGCCAGAGTATCAATTCTTCCTGTGTAGGAGATCTTATATCATTCCCTAGACTGACCTTGTGGTGTAGCCAAGTAGTCAGCACTGCTTATAGTTTATTTGGGGGCCGGGCCTTTTAGATCTCCCTGCTTGATACTCTTAATACCTACTATTGCCCTTACATCCATATATACTAGGCCCCNGGATTAAGTAACATTGTTTAAGATTAACTATCCTTAGAACGAGGAAAGTAACAATATGAGGCATAGGGGAAGATGTTTTAATGTGTATAGCTGCACGATCACTTAGGCTCTTCCCGGCACCACACAAATACAGGAGGCTGTTCTGGGCTGAAGCGATCTTCTCTGGGCGTGCACTGTGTGGACAGGATCCTCCTACTCTTCCTCCTTGATTCTTTATTCCATGTCTTGTTTAAGCTAAGTATATACTGTGTACATTAGTCATTTACTGGCATACTCGTGTTCTATGTGTAGAGTATTATAGTTTGTAGGAGCTAGGGGTTCCCATTGTTTGTATTACTAGCTATTCTAAGAGGGGGTCTCAGTGGAACCACGTGGCCCTCTACCCTAAGCTGACTCTAGCTTCAAGTAATTCCACAGTAGAGCTTTACCCTAGCTGGTGTTCAGTGTAAAACCTTGTATCCTGCTTAGGTGGACCAAGGCTTTTAACGTAAGATAGTGTGGTAAAGTTATTAATATTATTGTTATTGATGTGAATGTATATGGGGGGTTGTTAAGAGGGTTAATAAATAAGTAAGTGAAGCCAGAGTATCAATTCTTCCTGTGTAGGAGATCTTAGATCATTCCCTAGACTGACCTTGTGGTGTAGCCAAGTAGTCAGCACTACTTATAGTGTATTTGGGGGCCGGGCCTTTTAGATCTCCCCGCTTGATACTCTTAATACCTACTATTGCCCCTACATCCATATAATACTAGGCCCCATAGTACAGCACCCACATCTTTTTTTAGAACAACTGGGAAAAACTTGTTTGCTGCTTCCTTGCACTTGTGCGTGATGAAGTCCATCATGTCTTGGGCCGTCTTTCCCCGGAGCTCTGTTTCCCATGTTATATCTGTTAGGAATTTTCTTAACTCCTCATAGTTTCTCTTTTGGAATGCCAGTTTTTTGTTTTCAGTACCCCTCTTGGAGTTCAATAACCCTTCCTCAACCAGATACTCAAACGCCAGTACACTGTGGTCGCTCATTCCTACTGGGGTCTCATAGCCGATTTGCCTTATGTCGGAGTCGTTCAGAGTGAAGACTAGGCCGAGTCTCGCTGGTTCATCGTTTCCTCTCATCCTAGTGGGTTCTCTGACATGTTGGCTTAGAAAGTTTCTTGTCGCCACCTCCATTAGTTTGGCTCTCCATGTATCCTCTCCTCCATGCGGTTCCTTGTTCTCTTAGTCTATCTTTCCGTGATTCAAGTCTCCCACGATGAGCAGATGAGATCTATTTCTACAGGCAGCAGAGGCTGCCTTCAGTTAACACCAGAGGTGTTAACTGCCATGTTGTTGTTGTCATACTCTTGCCTTGGTCTTCTGTCATTTGGTGGAGGGTTATATATTTATATATATATATATATAATCTTTAGACAACACCCACCAGTGGGACTCGAACCCAGAAAGCACAACTATCTTCCAATAGCTGCCATAACTAGTATGCCTTAACCCACTACACCAAGTCAGACCCTTAAAAGAGATAGAGACTTCGAAGTATTTACCTCAAATATCTCTACCTCCCAAGGGCGCCAGATTAGTGAGGGGTCACTCAAGCATTTTTCATCAAGCCACTGTCAATGTGGGAGAACTCGTGTCTATGCTATAAGCACATACTTGCATGAACCACAAGAGACTGTACATACCAGTTGCGTTGCTCCTGGCAGTATGGGTTCGAGTCACTTCTGGGGTGTGAGTTTTCAGTTGTATCTAGTCCTGGGGACCATTCAGGCTTGTTTGCATTTGTGTTCCTCACGTATTGCCCCAAAAAATGAGGTGATTTGATAAAATGCTATGCCCAAGATTACCATCCGAGTGCCGGCGGGGAAGTGGTTCATATAGCTCCGGCTATCACTTCCTTATGTCCGGTCGTGATGGTCAAGCGGATTAAGGCGTCCCTGTACATACCAGTTGCGTTGCTCCTGGCAGTATGGGTTCGAGTCACTTTTGGGGTGTGAGTTTTCAGTTGTATCTAGTCCTGGGGACCATTCAGGCTTGTTTGCATTTGTGTTCCTCACGTGTTGCCCCAAAAAATGAGGTGATTTGATAAAATGCTATGCCCAAGATTACCATCCGAGTGCCGGCGGGGAAGTGGTTCATATAGCTCCGGCTATCACTTCCTTATGTCCGGTCGTGATGGTCAAGCGGATTAAGGCGTCCCTGTACATACCAGTTGCGTTGCTCCTGGCAGTATGGGTTCGAGTCACTTCTGGGGTGTGAGTTTTCAGTTGTATCTAGTCCTGGGGACCATTCAGGCTTGTTTGCATTTGTGTTCCTCACGTGTTGCCCCAAAAAATGAGGTGATTTGATAAAATGCTATGCCCAAGATTACCATCCGAGTGCCGGCGGGGAAGTGGTTCATATAGCTCCGGCTATCACTTCCTTATGTCCGGTCGTGATGGTCAAGCGGATTAAGGCGTCCCTGTACATACCAGTTGCGTTGCTCCTGGCAGTATGGGTTCGAGTCACTTCTGGGGTGTGAGTTTTCAGTTGTATCTAGTCCTGGGGACCATTCAGGCTTGTTTGCATTTGTGTTCCTCACGTGTTGCCCCAAAAAATGAGGTGATTTGATAAAATGCTATGCCCAAGATTACCATCCGAGTGCCGGCGGGGAAGTGGTTCATATAGCTCCGGCTATCACTTCCTTATGTCCGGTCGTGATGGTCAAGCGGATTAAGGCGTCCCTGTACATACCAGTTGCGTTGCTCCTGGCAGTATGGGTTCGAGTCACTTCTGGGGTGTGAGTTTTCAGTTGTATCTAGTCCTGGGGACCATTCAGGCTTGTTTGCATTTGTGTTCCTCACGTGTTGCCCCAAAAAATGAGGTGATTTGATAAAATGCTATGCCCAAGATTACCATCCGAGTGCCGGCGGGGAAGTGGTTCATATAGCTCCGGCTATCACTTCCTTATGTCCGGTCGTGATGGTCAAGCGGATTAAGGCGTCCCTGTACATACCAGTTGCGTTGCTCCTGGCAGTATGGGTTCGAGTCACTTCTGGGGTGTGAGTTTTCAGTTGTATCTAGTCCTGGGGACCATTCAGGCTTGTTTGCATTTGTGTTCCTCACGTGTTGCCCCAAAAAATGAGGTGATTTGATAAAATGCTATGCC
>WNGS01113533.1:7500-13562 GCA_020271785.1 Procambarus virginalis
ATTGACCTCATACATAATGAAATGGGTAGCTTTAACATTTCATAAGAAAAAATTAGAGAAAATATATTAATTCATGAAAACTTGGCTTATTAGGCAAATCGGACCTTGCATAGTAGGCTGAGAAGTGCGTTCTGGCTACTAGGTACGATATATATATATATATTGTGACGGTAAAGTAGTGGAGTATGATGTTCGGCAGTCCTCCAATGGCAGGTGTCAAAGCCAGGCCACATATACAAAAAAAAGAATGACTGCTTGCCTGATAGTCTGTGGTAAGGTAGGGAAGACACACAAAACACAAAGTATGAACAATGAAATTTAATTACTCTAGAAAACAAATTTAAATAAAGACAATTCCTTGGCATTGAAATAGTGCAAAAAATAACAAGTGAAATAACATATAACAAAAATGATTAAGAGACTGGTTACGTTAACAGAAATGCAAAGAATTAATAAATGGTGCTGGGAATATTAGCGCAAGCTAAGAACCTTACTTGATACACGGGGTATATCAGTTAGTTGTTCTCAGCTTCGAGCACAAGAATATTCTGAGGAAGGTCTCTTGGTATGACCTAGACGTTGACTTGGGTAGATGGCGTGCGTGGTGCGAAGCAGAAGTGGTGTGATCTTGACCAACCAATCAGAATGCAGACAGGCCAACACTAGTAGTTAGCTCGTTGAAGTGTCGCGCTGAGCCGGTGAGGAGAAGTGTGGGGGTGCAGGAGTGGGGGGTATGCAGGTGCGTGGCTGCCTTGACAAACGTTTTGCTACTGCTGCATGTATCTTGAATGTAGCAATGAACGTGACGATGAAGGGAAGAGCAGGCTCAATCTCTCTTGAAAGAGATTATCGTCACAACTCTCCCCCGAAGCCTGTGGTTCCGGAAGAAGTCACGTTCTCGGGAGGTAGAGTGGTAGGTGGAGCTGCCTCTACCTCATGAACTCTGGAGAGGGTGTCGGCGATGATGTTGTCAGACCCCTTGATGTAACAGATTTTCAGATTGAAGCCTTGTAGATATAAAGCCCATCGCAGCAGACGTTGGTTATTGAATTGGGCTTGATGTAGGAAGCGTAGAGGATTGTGGTCCGAGTAGATGGTGGTGGACCGAGCACCTTGCAGGTATGGTGCAAAGTGTTGCAAGTTCAGGACGATGGAGAGGAGTTCCTTCTCTATAGTGCTGTAGTTTTTCTGGTGAGGCTTCAACTTGTAGCTGTAGTAGCTGACAGGTAGAACCTCCTCGCCTCGTTGCTGCATTAGGACACCCCCGATGCCGGTACCACTGGCGTCGACATGGAGGATGAAAGGCTTCGTGGTATCTGGCGAGGCGAGAATAGGATTAGAACAGAGCAGGAATTTGAGTTGTTCGAAAGCAACGGTTTGCTGCATGGTCCAATTATACCGTTGCTTGGGACTGGTTAAGGTGATTAAGGGTGTTGCTACCGTACTAAAGTTCCTCACAAACCTACGGTAATAAGAGGCAAGACCAAGGAAGCGCAGGAGCTGCTTCCTGGTAGTAGGCTGTGGATACTCTTTGATAGCTTGAGTGTGGATATTTAACGGAGCCAGGCTGCCACTCCCTATTACATGACCCAGATAACGCACTTTACCTTTGGCAAAGGTGGACTTGCCCAGGTTGATGGTGAGGCCGGCTGTCAGGAGCTTGGCGAACAATCGTTGCAGCTGGAGCAGATGTTCGCTCCAGGTGTTGGATGCTACAACGATATCATCCAAATAGGCGTAGGTGTTATCCAAGCCCTGGATGACGCGGTTGACAGCTCTCTGAAAGGTGGCCGGGGCATTGCACAGTCCAAAGGGAAGGCGTTCATATCTGAAAAGTCCGAATGGGGTAATGAAGGCAGATATTTCTTTGGCCCGCTCCGTTAAGCACACCTGATAATACCCCTTGAGCAAGTCCACCTGGGACAGGTAGCGGGCATTACCAATGGCGTCGAGGATGTCATCAATCCTAGGTAATGGGTACGCATCTTTGATTGTCACACTATTTAACTTTCGATAATCAGTACACAGCCGGATCTTACCTTGGGGTTTTGGTACCAAGATACATGGTGAGGCCCAGGGGGACTCACAAGGGGTAGCCAGTCCATGGTCTAGGAGGTACTGTACCTCAGCACGCATGACTTCCTTCTTGCTAGGGCTGATTCGGTAGAATGGTTGGCGAATCGGCTGGGTGTCAGGTAGCAGTTGGATGTCGTGCCGAGTCACAGTACACTCTTGTGGATCATCTCGAAACAACTCCTGATGTTCTTTGATGAGTTTGATGAGTGAAGCACTATTATCGTCCTGAAAGTAATTATGGATATCAGTAAGGATTTCCGAGTTGGAAAGCGCTGCCTGAGTGTCAGTGCTTTCGGGAGGAGAAGCAGGGAAGGTCTCACTGTGGCTGTATGGACCTGTAAAGGTGGAGTAGTTGATTAGCACAGTGGGAGGAGTACCATGATATAGCTTCAGCAGGTTGACGTGGCACAACTGGGTCTTCCGCCGCCTATCGGGGGTCTCGAGAACGTAGTTGTGATTATTCCTGCACTCCTTGACACGGTAGGGTCCTGAAAACCTGTTTTGTAAAGGAGAACCTGGGATAGGGAAATAAGCTAGAACGAAGTCTCCCTGTTTAAATTTCCTTACTTGGCTGTGCTGGTCGTAATGAGTCTTCATCCTCTCTTGGGCTTTCAGTAGGTTGTTTCTGGCAAAGGAATGCACCCTCTCGAGAATGTGTTGGAGGTTTTGAAGAAACTGGGGCACATTCTGATGCTCACTGACGGTGGCATCACGTAGAGAGTCCTTGAAAGCCTTGAGAGGAGTACGGCACTTACGTCCGTAGAGCATCTCATAAGGAGATACTCCTAGTGACTCATTAGGAAGACTTCTGAAAATACACATGATGAGATCAAGTTGCTTATCCCAATCCTTTGAGGTCTCATTACAAAACTTTTTTAGGAGTGCTTTGATAGTCTGATGACTACGCTCAAGAGAACCCTGTGAAGCAGGATGATAGGGGCTGGACAGTACCTGTTTGATGTTGAACTCCTCCAGTGTCCGTTTGAAGAGATCACTGGTGAAGTTGGTGCCACAGTCACTCTGAATCTCCCTTGGAAATCCATACTGGGTGAAGATCTTCAGCAAATTTTTCACCACTGTAGCAGCCGTAATGTTCTTTACTGGAACTGCTATGGGGAATCTGGTGGTAGGACACAGGATGGTTAAGATATAGGCGTTGCCGGAACTGGTCCGAGGTAAAGGACCAACACAGTCAATAATAAGTCTGTGGAAAGGTTCCGCAGGCACCTGGATGGGTGTCAGTGGTGCTCTGGGGATAGAAACATTCGGTTTACCTGCCATCTGACACACGTGACACAGTTTGACATGTTGTTTGACATCATTAACCATACCTGGCCAGTAGTAGTCTTGTCGAATCCCATGGTAAGTCTTGTTAAAACCGTAGTGTGATAGTGCTCCGTGGGCCAGGTGTAGAATAGTGGGCCGCAGGCTGGTAGGAATCACTAGTTGTTCAATGTTGGCCCAATCGTCCTCCTCCTTCAGTTTACTGGGTCTGTATCTGCGATAGAGCAACTCGTTCTCTAGGAAGAACCCAGGAATACTGTCGGATTGAGTCTCAGCCTGAAAGAATAATGGTGTCAAGGTAAGATCTTCCCTCTGTAACTTACGGAACTCCAAAGCGGTGAGATTTGGGGGTAGTTTCAAAGGGTCTTGAGGGACAGCGGTAGTAGTAGAGTCAGCTGGTTGCGGTCGTGCAGCTTGAGCACGGGTGGTCACCAAAACAGGAGGAGAAACTTCATCACTCTCTTGAACCTTTGCTGGAACATGCTCAAAAATCGGATTATCCATAACAGAGGTACACACCTGGGGTTTGTCCTTGACGATCAGGTTGGTCGGTTGCAGGTCTTCTGCCAAGTCGTTGCCCAGGAGAAGTTGCACTCCAGGCATGGGAAAAGGCTTTTCCCTGACGGCGACTTGGACTTCACCGGTCACGAAGGGACAATCCAGGTGGACTCTGGCGAGAGGATAAGGAGTAGTAGCAGTGAGGTCCGTGATGAAGACAGTCTCTCCTGTGTAGGCGACATTGGGCACAGCTGATTTCAATAGTATCGATTGAAGAGCCGCTGTGTCCCTCAAGATCTTAAGTTTAAAACGTCCCTCAGAATCTGAACCGTTGGTAGTGATAGTTCCAGGATACAGATGCTTGCTGAAGAGAGAAAGATCATTAACATGAACACCAACATTCATTACAGGCTTACCGGACTTAGGAGGAGTCTGTTTGGGTTTGGTGGATTCAGTGTTACCTTTATATGGAGACTTACCACATTTTTCTATGGTATGTCCATAGAGTCTACAATACTTACAGTACAGTTGCGAGGTACCTTGATCTGGGCTCACTTTCTCGTAACTGTACCAAGACTTCTTACTGGTAGGTGGTTCTGGTGTCAGCCGGTGGATGAGGCTGTAAGTGTCAGCCGACTTCGCGCATTTCACTAGGTCGGTCTCATCCTTATCTGCTAAATATAGACGGACAGGAGGAGGTACACGCCTCAAGAATTCTTCAACTAGCATGAGGTTGACGAGTTCTGGAAAAGTAGAGACATGTGCTGCCTCCAGCCATTTCATAAAATATCTCCGTTTGGTGTTGGCAAATTCTAAAAAGGTGGTGGTACTTGCCTTCATGTAATCACGGAATTTTCGTCGGTAGCTTTCGGTGGAGAGAAGGTAGGCGTCCAACACTGCTTGCTTCAGGGTCTGGTAGTCATTCTCAGACGCCAAAGTACTGAGTGTGACTGCTGCTCTACCTGTAAGATGTACTCGGAGAAGGGTAGCCCATTGGTCGACAGGCCAGCTAAGTTGATTAGCAAGGGTCTCAAAGGTTGTAAAAAAGACATCTACCTCTGACTCTACGAACGGTGGCATTAACTTACTTGCATGGGAGACATTGAAACTTGGAGGAAGACTAGCTAGCTTGTTGGCGTTGAGCTTGGTGTGTAGTTCCAACGTGAGTTCTTTTTGACGACATTCTAGAGCCAGATCCGCTTGCTGTTTATCATGCTCGCGTTGCATCTCCAGGTGACGTTGTTTGAGGGCCAGCTACGTTCTTGCTGTCCTTGGAGGAGGAGGGCCTCTCTTTCACTTTCTCTTTCCTTGGCAGCTGCTTCCTTTGCCAGGGCCGCCTCACGCTCCTTGAGGCGGATTTCTTCTTTCTTGAACTGAGCTCCTTTCTGGCTCTTCCTTCTTGATGGCAGCTGCTTCCTTTTGTTGCTCCCTCTCGATCTTGGCAAGTTCAAGTCTAAGTTTCATAGTGGCCAAATCTTGTTTATCTGCAATAGTGTAATGTTCGTGAGTGTCAGAGTCTATTATCCCTTCATCTAAAAAGTGATCTAAGAGTAGTATGTATTTCATGCTTGTTGGCTCCATGGGAACATCTAGGTGATACTCATGTGCAAGAGTTTGTAATTCGGTCCTCTTGGCACGACTTAAGTTCTCTATTTCACCTGCTGGATTTGAACGGAAAGCTTGGAGACGAAACATGGTGAAATTAGCAAATAAATGTGACACGAATATACTGTGGTGATATGGTGAATGTCAGAAACAGGAAAACGTGGCAACTGGTACCTATCCTGTGGAATTGTTAACAATTAAAGTTAATTCAAGATGGTAAATGATTAAGGTCGCAGGAAATCTTGTACCCGGTACTCACTGTGGGAGGATAAGGGCAAGAAAATCCTACTAATTAGTGAAACTGAGTTTCTAAAACAAATGAAACATTTAATGGTTCCAAAAGTGAATTAGGTAGTCCAAGAATGTAGGCATACCTTGCCGAGTCACTATAGAACATA
Organism: Procambarus virginalis; assembly: GCA_020271785.1. Taxonomy (NCBI): domain Eukaryota; kingdom Metazoa; phylum Arthropoda; class Malacostraca; order Decapoda; family Cambaridae; genus Procambarus; species Procambarus virginalis. Next base: position 13,362 of record WNGS01113533.1, read on the forward strand.
AGCAAGTTTTTCCCACTGAAATGAAATATGATACTTACAGAATTAGCGAACTTTGTGCTCTGAAAAAAGAAAGCTAATTCCCTACCTAAGTAAATATCATCTTTCTGACCGACGAGTAGGGGTGCGAGTGTCAACTGGTGACGAGAAACTATTGGCGAGGTCCCAACTCGTCAATAAAGGTCCGTGCGAGAGGAACTATGG
>WNGS01113535.1:0-14661 GCA_020271785.1 Procambarus virginalis
AAAGTTATATAAAAAAGTGTCTATTTTCATCCTCATAGTTTCATACATCGTGCTTCAAACTTACAATGTATATTGTAATACCACTTCCCCAATATTAGACTTAAGGACATATTTACCCTACGGTGTAATCACCTCTGTCACTTATGTTGTAGTTATTTGTTGATGTAGAAACTTGCTACAATGACAATTTTCATCTTACCTGATATGTTAGATTAGTCTCGTGGTGTAGTGGTAAGACACTCGCCTGGGTTCCGCGAGCGTATGTATGGGTTCGTATCCTGGCCGGGGAGGATTTACTGGGCGCAATTCCTTAACTGTAGCCTCGTTTAACGCAACAGTAAAATGTGTATTTGATGAAAAAACGATTCTTCGCGGCAGGGATCGTATTCAGGGACCTGCCCGAAACGCTACGCGTACTAGGGCTGTACAAGAACGTAGCACTCTTGGATATATCTCAAAAAAAAAAAAGACCGTCCGAAACGCTATGCTTGTTATGGATTCTGGTTGAAGTAAAAAATACCCATCTTATGTAGTCTCACCAACCATTGTCATTCTGCAAATAATGGCCACTGCCTTTTGAACGAAAGGCGGTGGAATTCTGATGGGGAAGGAAGACAATTGCGCACCGCGTTCCGCAAGGCGCGGTGCGGACAGTCTGGGTGGCATAAATAGCGCGGAATGGGAGGTTTCTCTCTCACTCCGCTCCCGTCACCGTCCGCGACTCAAGAAGCGGACTCCACGCTCAGCGCGCGCCTCATCGACACGTGGGCCAGTACTCTATACTGCATCTCAAGCAAATGGACCCCATCCCCGCTACCATGGTCCCAGCTCTGACTTTCCCTGATCCGGCAGGGGCTCCCTGTCGTACTCAGCAAACCTTAAGGTAAAAGAGTTTCCTGTTCAAGTTAGTCAGGACTTTCCCCAGTGCTGGCGTGTGGTTGCGCCGTCCCTCGCGGCCCGTTCGTACCGCCTTAGCTAGTTCCCTGGGCATCCCGCCTGTTTGCCTGCCTGGGGTTGCAGGTGCGCCTCCAGGTCGGGAATGGTGTGCTGCTTGTCTGCGGCGTCTCTCGTGGCCAGGTTTCGGTGGTCCTGTGCCCCTGGGGCCCGGGCCCTAATGTACGCTCGGTGGAGCATTCGTCCCAGGTGGGCCCTCCCAGGCGTTTATCGGGAGCCCGGTTTGCTGTGCCCCTAGGCTTGCCCTAGGGGCCATGTTTCGCCCGCGCCTGGTCGTGCGTGCACGGCCAGGCTCCCTCTGTGGTCTGGCACCGCCCTCTGTGGCGACGTCACGTGGCTGGTTTCTGTGGACCTGCGCCCTGGGGCCAAGCCCGGTAGGCGGCGCCCACGTGGCTTGGAGCTCTATAGAGCACTCGCCCCAGGGATGCTTTTCGTTTACTCCCCCCCCCTCCCAGGCGTCTTCCCTGGAACCCGGTCTGTTGCGTCTCCTAGGCTTGTCCCTAGGGGCCAGGGTTCGTGACGCGTTCCTAGTCGTGCGTGTCCGGCCAGGCTCCCTGCGAGCGTCCTGGCGTCACCCTTGGTGGTGACGCCTCCTGGCCGGGTTATTAGTCGTCTTTGTCCCTAGGGACCGACCCTAGGGGCCCATGCCAAGGTTGGCTGGTGTAGCCCAGCCTGTTCGTTCATAGTCGTTTGTCTGGCTGGTGTAGCCCAGCCTGTTCGTCCCTAGACGTTTGCTGGCTGGTGTAGCCCAGCCTGTTCGATATACGTTTGTCTGGCTGGTGTAGCCCAGCCAGTTCGTCCTTAGACGTTTGTCTGGCTGGTGTAGCCCAGCTTGTTCCTCCCTAGAAGTTTGGCTGGCTGGTGTAGCCCAGCTGTTCGTACTAGACGTTTGTCTGGCTGGTGTAGCCCAGCCTGTTCGTCCTAGACGTTTGTCTGCTGGTGTAGCCCAGCCTGTTCGTCCTAGACGTTTGTCTGGCTGGTGTAGCCCAGCCTGTTCGTCCTAGACGTTTGTCTGGCTGGTGTAGCCCAGCTGTGCGTCCTAGACGTTTGTCTGGCTGGTGTAGCCCAGCCTGTTCGTCCCTAGACGTTTGTCTGGCTGGTGTAGCTCAGCCTGTTCGTCCTAGACGTTTGTCTGGCTGGTGTAGCCCAGCCTGTTCGTAGCTACACGTTTGTCTCGCCGGTGTAGCCCAGCCTGTTCGTAACTAGACGTTTGTCTGGCTGGTGTAGCCCAGCCTGTGCGTCCTAGACGTTTGTCTGGCTGGTGTAGCCCAGCCTGTTCGTCCCAGACGGGTGTCTGGCTGGTGTAGCTCAGCCTGTTCGTCCTAGACGTTTGTCTGGCTGGTGTAGCCCAGCCTGTTCGTACCTACACGTTTGTCTGGCTGGTGTAGCCCAGCCTGTTCGTACCTACACGTTTGTCTGGCTGGTGTAGCCCAGCCTGTTCGTACCTACACGTTTGTCTGGCTGGTGTAGCCCAGCCTGTTCGTACCTACACGTTTGTCTGGCTGGTGTAGCCCAGCCTGTTCGTACCTACACGTTTGTTTGGCTGGTGTAGCCCAGCCTGTTCTTACCTAGTCTTTTGTCGGCTGGTGTAGCCCAGCCTGTTCGTCCTAGACGTTTGTCTGGCTGGTGTAGCCCAGCCTGTTCGTCCTATACGTTTGGCTGTTTGGCGCCGCACAGCCTGTTCGTCCCAGTTGTTTCCCTGGCTCGCGTAGCCCAGCTTGCTCGCCCCAGACGTTCGTCTGGCTGGTGTAGCCAGCCTGTTCGTCCTATACGTTTGGCTGTTCGGCGTAGCACAGCCTGTTCGTCCCAGTTGTTTGCCTGGCTCATGTAGCCCAGCGTGTTCGTCCCAGACGTTTGTCTGGCTGGTGTAGCCCAGCTCGTTCTTCCCAGACGTTTGTCTGGCTGGTGTAGCCCAGCTGTTCGCCCAGACGTTTGTCTGGCTGGTGTAGCCCAGCTCGTTCGCCCGGATGTTTGGCTGGTGTAGCCCAGCTCGTTCGTCCCAGACGTTTGTCAGGCTGGGTAGCCCAGCTCGTTCGTCCCAGTCGTTTGTCAGGCTGGTGTAGCCCAGCTCGTTGTCCCAGACGTGTTTGGCTGGTGTAGCCCAGCTCGTTCGTCCCAGACGTTTTGTCTGGCTGGTGTAGCCCAGCTCGTTCGTCCCAGACGTTTGTCTGGCTGGTGTAGCCCAGCTCGTTCGTCCCAGACGTTTGTCAGGCTGGTGTAGCCCAGCTCGTTCGTCCCAGATGTTGTCTGGCTGGTGTAGCCCAGCGTTCGTCCCAGACGTTTGTCTGGCTGGTGTAGCCCAGCTCGTTCGTCCCAAACGTTTGTCTGGCTGGTGTAGCCCAGCTCGTTCGTCCCAGACGTTGTCTGGCTGGTGTAGCCCAGCTCGTTCGTCCCAGACGTTTGTCTGGCTGGTGTAGCCCAGCTCGTTCGTCCCAGACGTTTGTCTGGCTGGTGTAGCCCAGCTCGTTCGTCCCAGACGTTTGTCTGGCTGGTGTAGCCCAGCTCGTTCGTCCCAGACGTTTGTCTGGCTGGTGTAACTCTCAGTAACTCACCAGGTAATGTACTACCACTCTCAGTAACTCACCAGGTAATGTACTGCCACTCTCAGTAACTCACCAGGTAATATCATGGCACTCTCAGTAACTCACCAGATAATGTACTGGCACTCTCAGTAACTCACCAGGTAATGTACTGGCACTCTCAGTAACTCACCAGGTAATGTACTGCCCACTCAGTAACTCACCAGGTAATGTACTGCCACTCTCAGTAACTCACCAGGTAAATGTATGGCACTCTCAGTAACTCACCAGGTAATGTACTGGCACTCTCAGTAACTCACCAGGAATGTACTGCCACTCTCAGTAACTCACAGGTAATGTACTGCCACTCAGTAACTCACCAGGTAATATCATGGCACTCATTAACTCACCAGGTAATGTACTGACACTCAGTAACTCACCAGGTAATGTACTGGCACTCTCAGTAACTCACCAGGTAATGTACTAGCACTCTCAGTAACTCACCAGGTATGTACTGGCACTCACAGTAACTCACCAGGTAATGTACTGGCACTCTCAGTAACTCACCAGGTAATGTACTAGCACTCTCAGTAACTCACCAGGTATGTACTGGCACTCACAGTAACTCACCAGGTAATGTACTGGCACTCAGTAACTCACCAGGTAATGTACTGGCACTCTGCTGGTGTAGCCCAGCTCGTTCGTCCCAAACGTTTGTCTGGCTGGTGTAGCCCAGCTCGTTCGTCCCAGACGTTTGTCTGGCTGGTGTAGCCCAGCTCGTTCGTCCCAGACGTTTGTCTGGCTGGTGTAGCCCAGCTCGCTCGTCCCAGACGTTTGTCTGGCTGATGTAGCCCAGCTCGTTCGTCACAGGTGCTTGTCTGGCTGGCTCAGCCCCGCTTGTTCGTCACAGACTTTTGTCTTTTGTTGCACTTTTGAGAATATTATTGCTTTAGGCTAGCCATTCTCCCTTGTTTATTACTGTTTATTAGCCATTCCATCCCTTGAACTTTTCAGTTTACTCTATCCAAACCATACCATGCACTATTACTATTTAACCTTCCATCCTATCCCTTGATTAATCCCGCTTTAAGCCAACAAATCTTCCCATGTTTATCATTATTTCTTTCGTTTGTTCATCTTATATCAAGTACATTATATTACGGTCTTATTCTATTATTAGAATATATTATTCCCCTCCCGTTCTCACTGTTCTGTTCTACTCCTACAGGGTAGGCGCAGGACGTAGAGCGGTCTGTCGGCTTGGGTGGGCTACAACATGTTATCAATTATTTAAGTTTTCCTAAATTAATTTATTACATTGTTCAGCTTTCAGTTATGCCCTGTATTTACTTACTAATCCAGTTGCAGAGTTAAAGCAGTGTACATTGCTGTGGGTTACGCAGTTAATTTGTTTCACTTTTGAGACTATTATTGTTTTAATCTAGACCAACTATTCCATGGATAAGTACTGTTTAATTATCCATTCTATCCCATGGACATTAGTTTTAATCTATCCAACCTATACCTTGCATATATTACTGTTTAACCTACCCATCCTATGCCTTGTATAGTCCTGCTTTAATCTACCCAAGTTATCCATGATTATCACTGTTTACTCTTTATTTGTTCAGCTTAAATTTACTTAAGCAATACGTATTTACTTAATAATACTGTTGCAGTGTTAAAGCAGTGTCCATAGTTAGCCACGGCTATGTTGTACATTTGTTAAGACCTACTTAGAAGCCTGTCTTACTCTGCAGAATTATTTATACTGTATTAATAAATTTACGCCCCATACTGTTTGTGTCTTCCTTCCCCTGATCAGAAAATGGCCACTGCCTTTTGAACGAAAGGCGGTGGAATTTCTGATGGGGAAGGAAGACAATTGCGCACCGCGTTCCGCAAGGCGCGGTGCGGACAGTCTGGGTGGCATAAATAGCGCGGAATGGGAGGTTTCTCTCTCACTCCGCTCCCGTCACCGTCCGCGACTCAAGAAGCGCCCACCCTCCTCCCCCTTTCTGCTGGCTGCCAGTTTCCCCGGTTCTGACTACGTCAGTCGTTGTTCCGTACGTCTTTCCTCCCGTTTCACTGGGGATGGGTGGGGGGGTGCAGCGCCCGTCCCCAATCTGTTCCGCTGTCCGCAGCTACTACTTTGACTTTACTGCCATTCTACTAGTAAGCCCTACCTTAAGTCGGCCTCTGGCCTGGGGTTATTTAGGAAATTCTTTCTCCTTATTCCTTGGCGGCTCGGCCTCTGGCCTGGGGTTATTTTCTTCTCCAAATTCATATCAGGCTTTCCCAGTCAAAATGTAATTTTCTGCCGCCTGTTTATTTCCAGCTAGGGTTTCCATTATGTTATGTTGTTCACTTATGGTGTCCTGACTGTTATACTTAGATTTGTTACATTCGCCTCACTGCTAATTCTAGACAATAGGCCATTAGTTTTCTGCAGAGTTTGTTACTAGGCTACAAGATTACTTTTATTTTACAGCGGGTGTACATTTTAAGTTGTTTCGTGTACTTTGAGTTAGCCACGGCTATGTTGTACATTTGTTAAGACCTACTTAGAAGCCTGTCTTACTCTGCAGAATTATTTATACTGTATTAATAAATTTACGCCCCATACTGTTTGTGTCTTCCTTCCCCTGATCAGAAAATTATAATTTCTGATCAGGGGAAGGAAGACACAAACAGTATGGGGCGTAAATTTATTAATACAGTATAAATAATTCTGCAGAGTAAGACAGGCTTCTAAGTAGGTCTTAACAAATGTACAACATAGCCGTGGCTAACTCAAAGTACACGAAACAACTTAAAATGTACACCCGCTGTAAAATAAAAGTAATCTTGTAGCCTAGTAACAAACTCTGCAGAAAACTAATGGCCTATTGTCTAGAATTAGCAGTGAGGCGAATGTAACAAATCTAAGTATAACAGTCAGGACACCATAAGTGAACAACATAACATAATGGAAACCCTAGCTGGAAATAAACAGGCGGCAGAAAATTACATTTTGACTGGGAAAGCCTGATATGAATTTGGAGAAGAAAATAACCCCAGGCCAGAGGCCGAGCCGCCAAGGAATAAGGAGAAAGAATTTCCTAAATAACCCCAGGCCAGAGGCCGACTTAAGGTAGGGCTTACTAGTAGAATGGCAGTAAAGTCAAAGTAGTAGCTGCGGACAGCGGAACAGATTGGGGACGGGCGCTGCACCCCCCCACCCATCCCCAGTGAAACGGGAGGAAAGACGTACGGAACAACGACTGACGTAGTCAGAACCGGGGAAACTGGCAGCCAGCAGAAAGGGGGAGGAGGGTGGGCGCTTCTTGAGTCGCGGACGGTGACGGGAGCGGAGTGAGAGAGAAACCTCCCATTCCGCGCTATTTATGCCACCCAGACTGTCCGCACCGCGCCTTGCGGAACGCGGTGCGCAATTGTCTTCCTTCCCCATCAGAAATTCCACCGCCTTTCGTTCAAAAGGCAGTGGCCATTTATTATTATAGCTACTGCTCCTAGATACAAAATTATGATAATTATTTCCATGTTGTCTTTCCACTTTTTTTTCTAATATTTGAAGTGCAGCTTTTGAGTTTGTGTGTATGATTGCATTTTGAGTGTTTTGTGCAATCACAAATGCGAATGGCTGTTGTATAGCAAACAGCTCAGTTTGGGTTGATGATACTGATCCTCCCAGTCTCCAGTATACCTGTTCTCTGTCCGTGCAAAGAGCAGCACCAACACTCTTATATTTCTGTGTCAACCTGTGTTTGTGTCTGTGAAGATGTGCGTGGCTCCTGCTCCTGCAATACTGCTCATTTGCTTTTCTATGATGCGCCTTAGGATTGTTGGATCATAAGCAGCCTTTTTCATCGGAAGAACTTCTATTACTATTTGGAAGGTAGGCTCCTACCACGGTGGGGTAGGAGCCTACCTTCGGAGTAGGGTAGGAGTGTAGTTTGGGTGTGGTCGATCACCTCTATCCAGAATCATGTTTTTTTTAATTGTATTCTGTTTAGGACTTCTCCCGCTCTAGCAACCCAAGAGTTATCATTGTTTTGGTAAAGTCCAACCACCAAGGCCTGTCGTACTGGGACTGGATCAGGGGAAACAATTATCTTACTGATAATCGTAACTGTTTTGAGATATTCTTTCTTGAAGAGAGGACAAACTGGTTTTCATTCTTAGATTCCACATATGGGCTACCAGGCAGCTCTCACAGCATTGTTTTGTGCTACTTCAAGCTTTTTCCACTGTTGTAATAAGGTTTGTGATTACAGGTGTTGCATAGTCGACCACTGATCTGACTGCTTGTGCAGAATATGTGCGAAGGACTTGCAGATTGGCTCCTCCAGAGAGAGGTTAGCGACCTGAAGATTGCCGTCCGGACCGCAGTGCTCTCTCGCAAATAAGTGACCTTGGCATTAAAATTTATGTGTGTGTCTAGGATTATTCCTAGATACTGATAAGTGTCCACCCATTCAATTGGTTGACCCTGAACTTTGAGATGGTTGTTGGGCTTCACTATTTTTATGGGCATGGCTTTTATCTTGGTGTTGCTGAGTTTGATACCAATCTGCTTTGCCTCTGCACTTATGCATTTAAGTGCAAGGCGCCCTGCACCCTTCTTTTTATGATGATGACAAAACCGTCCGCATAGTTTAGCAACCTGCAGTGTTGTGGGAGCTTCAGCCTCGTTATTCTTTCCATTAAACAGTTGAAGAGAAGGGGGTTGAGAATGCCTCCTTGCGGTGTACCATTTTCATGTCTTTTGTATTCAGAGACTGTGCCATGAAGTTTCATTCTTGCTTCTCTGTTTATGAGACAGTTTTTGATCCAGGAGAGCAGTTTGCCTTTAACCTCTTTGTTGACGCAGCCCGTCCTCCCATACAAAGATCCAAGCTCGTTAATCCAGCCGCCAAATCCCCTGTCTATGAATGAAAAGCGGTTTACGCACGACTCACAACTGTTGACGTCCGAACACTTCCGGAACAAGTGCTTCGTTCACGTCCTCTATTCGAACTACAATTCTATAAATTCTTCACCCACATACTTCAAATACAAATAATCACCAACAGAACCTAAACACCTAACCTATGCCTAACTATATATATAATTGTATGTATAATAATATAAATTTACATATAGCAATAGACTATACACATAACTATAGACAATTTTGAACAGAGAAGAAGGATATGTAGAGAGTTAATCTTATACTCGCTCCATTATCTCATTATCTTAATGCATTACTAATCACACAAGCTACAATCCTTTCCCCAATTACAGGTAATACTCTTTTCACCTTGTTGGAGGGAGCTGATGTGTAATCACCATATAACCCAGCGATGTGAGAACAGCAAACCAGTACAATCTCCAGTCAAGAATGTAGTATTCGGCTTGGGCAGTTTCTAATCGACCCAAGACGCTACAGCTTCGACACAGAGCAGACAGCAGACTACGACCGCATCCAGCTACAACGCTATCGCTCCCCGAGTTCCCACACTCGCAATTCCCAATCGAGCTGCCACGCTCTCCCGCATAGAGCTCCACGACTCCGGCCTCACTCAGCTCTCTGCTCTGCTCCAGGCTTCGTCTCAACGTCTACGACACTGCTGTATCCAGGACTACTAAATAAATATGACACTCACTAAACACTGTGTATCTAATCAACCCAACAACGTAACATAAACGTACGTTACAGATATTCAACAGTGCACGCAAATACTTCAGGGTATTAAGAGGTAGATGGAACTAACAAATCAATTTTTAATACACAGTATGTTCAAATTGATGAATGCGTCTGGGGAGGACGGCCACTGCTACAGCCTAGTGTGAGGACGGCCGAGTTGATCGATGAGGCAGCAGAGAATAGATGGGGCGCTAGCCAGTTCAAAGGCTTTCTCGAGGTCCAGGAATTTTAGTCTGTTATTCAGGTGGGCTAACAGAGTTGTAATACATTCCACTGTGCCAACTCCTTTCTATAAGCATACATATCTTAGTGCAGGGCATAATAGGAATTATGTCCTGATGCAGTTTAGGCATTTTCCACTCAAGTCTGTTGAGTGCCATTCTGTCAGCCGTCTTGGCTGCACAGCTTTGGAGAGATGGGCCTTGGATTAGCTGGATCTTTGGGTTTTGGGATCGGTACTATGTCTGCCCTATTCCAATCTGTGGGTCTAGTTTGAGAAGTCCAGGCTAAATTAATTAACTTTAGGTATGCAGCGTTTCCCTCTGGGCCGAGGTTTCTAATCATTTTATAGATTATTTTATCGTCTCCAGGGGATGTATCTTTGGAGTTTTTCTTAGCCGATATGCGCTCATCCAGCGTGAAGGAGGTATTAATGTCAGAGGCTTCTGCACATGCTGTTAGGATTCTGTGGCATCTTTCCTCCTCTAATCCTTTCTGCACTGCTATTACATCTGGTGGAAGCTGATTACTGGCTGCTCTTTCTGCAAATTTGGTTGCCAGTACTTCGGCTTTCTGTTGAGGATCCTTATAGTGTGTAGCTTTTGGCGTTTTATTTTCTTTGGATTTCCTATTTCCTTTGTGGATTTCTGCCACATCTCTCCAAGAAAGGTGTGAAAGATTATTCTGATTGCAGCAACTTCACGAACAAGAGGATACAGATTCAAGCTACGGAAACAAAGGTGCCGACAAAATATTAGAAAGTTTTCTTTTGCAAACAGTGATGGACGGTTGGAACAAGCTAAGTGAGAGTTATACGACAAAGAGTACTGAGGAGACAGGACACCATGAGTGTAGCTCTCATCCTGTAACTACACTTAGGTACAGTTATTACATACATACATAAATATGGAGGATCTAGATACTGTATATCCAATGTTGGGAGGTTAGGTAAGCCTGAAGCAAATCCGATACACATAACTATAAAAATTTTGAACAGAGAAGAAGGATATTCAACAGTGCACGCAGATTAAAAGATCTTGAAGGGTATAACCAAGTTACATCTCTCCAGACTGCACAGTGGCACAGGAAAAAAAAGAACAGAGTATTAAGAGGTAAACTAAAGGAGTTAAGAAGCACAGACCGATTCAAAGATGCAAAGCTAAATATCGTGAGAGGGCAGGTAATCATAATAGTAGCTGGAGGAGAGGACATAGTCCTTCACCCAGCCAGGCAGACCTAACCCTATAAATCTTGGACGACAAACAGGCTCAGAACCAGAATGACAACGTACTGAATAATGTGAGAAATATAAAAGGAATCTCTCAGCCCTCTTCCCCAGGAACAGTATCGTTTAGTTTGTTTCTACACAAATGCCAGAACCCTAATAAAAAAACACTGACGCCCTGTGTGCATATAATGAGGCTGAATATCCCGGCATTTTCGGCATCAGTGAAACATGGGGACGAGAGGACATAATAGAAGGGGAATGTCATCTCCCAGGAGACCATCCACCATTCAGGAAAGACGGAACAAGAGCAGGTGGGGTAATGCTTTATGTGAAAGTGGACCTGAATGCAACCACCTATGAGGAATTTAACGCCACTGGATCTTTAGGTGCAAGATACTAGATGGTAGCAAATTGACAGCAAGAACATGCTACAGGGCCGACATGGCAGCATTAGAGGAAGATGCTGATTTGCATAATGTGATCAATGCGGCATCACAACCCCCAACTCTTATAATGGGATGACTAACCCAGAAACCATAGATTGCGTAAATCTAACATGACAAGCAGTAGAGCAATTTCTTGACCTGGTACAGGACACCTTTTCATACAGCATGAGAAAGGTAACATCATACACATAAGGTAAAAGCATTTTATATCTCGTGCTAACACCAGAAGAGGGCACAATTGATCAAACTGATCAATTAATCACTCCCTTGTGATCACCGTATTATTTATTTATATATACTGTACAAGGTACATTGGGCTGTGAGAGTATGTAACATTGGTGTCCTTACATTCTAGAGTTGCAGGTCCTTAATTTAACAAATTAAGAGTAAATGCACTGTAGCAAAATTTTAGTTTAACTAGAATATATATTGATTATACTAGTAAAGTTACATGTCTTAAGTAATAGAATTGGGCAAGTGGGTAGCATAAGATACTGGATAACTAAACTACTGGAGAAGGTAAAAATCCACAATGAACATCACTGATTATGATATACTGTATATAAAAGGGCACTAAACTCAGTCGCCCAGGAAATCAGATCAGCCAAAAGAAACGAAAACAAAACTTGCCCAAATGTAAAGAACGATCCCGAGTTATGCTATGATTATACAAGTGAAACTAAAACAAGGACTCGGTAGGATTAAAAGACGAGACTAACCAAGTTATACTGGATAATAAAAGGGCAGCACACGGAATGAATACTTTACATCAGTGTTCACACTAGATAGCTTAGACGACAGCCCATTGCTCACACAAATGTTTGAAGGTGAAGAGAATGAATTAAGGGATAAACCCATAACATATGACAATCAGGAAGAGCATTAACAGTAAAACACTCAAAACTCCAGGTGTGGATGGAATTCAATTGAAAGACGAAGGAACTAGCAGATGAACTATGCCTACCACTGAAACTGCTTTTCATAAAATCTCTGAAATGCAGTTCGATATTTTTTAAACCCCACAAGTCTGAGGAGAAAAGGTATAGCAGACGTTAACAAAAAACAGTAGACTTCACTACCCAACCCACCAGAGCGCACATGGGAAGCACAAGCAACCTCAGGGGTAACGAACTTTACATGGGTCACCAATTTAGGGCTGAACAGTATTCCAGGGATCAATAGGAGGAAATGTATATGTTTATCTCTCAGAATGTTTGTACTATGATTATTGTTTGTGATGTGTGTATATGTATGTATTAACACGATGTACTGAACGGGGTGAGAATAGCTTGAGCTACCTCATCCCTTTGTGTGTATTTTACATCAATAAACTTATTTCAATTTCAATTTCAATAGGGTTTACAACCCTACAATGCCCATTTGACCTAGAACTTTACATGGGTCACCATTTTTGGGCTGAACAGTATTCCAGGGATCAATAGGGTTTACAAACCCTACAATGCCCATTTGACCCAATGTCTAACTAGTGGACTAACCAATCTAGCCAATTGATTCAGGTCTCCATACATTGGTAATATATGGGTCATATTTCACTTGGTAACTGCCACAGCAGGCAGGAGAGGGGAGCAGGAGCTACCCCCCTCCTACCCATGGGTAGTGCACAACAGCCCTCCTCACAATGTCATTGCACTGCCTACCAAGTGTGTACACAGCCCAAGAGGTCCTAATTCCATCTGGTAAAGCAATTGTGTGTCATGGGAGATATAGTGAGGAAGAGAGCAGAGGGCAGCATCTAATGCCATCACAGACTAGTAACTTTGCTTCAATACTAATAGGAAAACAGACAAATAGGTAATAAAAGGCATTAATAATTTCTCAAATGTATATTTCCCCATACAGGTTATACATTCCAATAAACAAAGTAAACAATTAACAGTTATCAAATCAAAAACTCAACATGTCCAAGGCAGTTAAACTCAGGAAGTGATTAAGTAATGACAGAGCAGCAATTAAATTAATAGAAGGAATATTTACACAACTTTTGACCTATACTACATAATATTTACTAATGCTTCTTTCTATATATATATATTTATACCAGAAGATTATTAAATAAATTTAGTTGAGCCTCCTTACTTTCAATTAAAAACTACTGTTCTGTGAAGCTGCATTAAGAGTTCCATTAAATTGTACTTATCAACAGTTGTTTTTTAATTTAATCTAATTTTAAAGACATTGATATGATCGGTACTCATTTTAAATTCTGACTACAATAATTAGAAAAAATGAAAGCAAATCAATTTTAGACATCTTTTATCTAATCACACCGATGAACCATTAAACCATTTTCATTGAAGGTGTCATTTTTACAAAATTAGTAACAATTTATTAAACAAGAAAAGTTTCATGGTTGGTGTCAAAGCCTTGGTTTAACTGCTGCGCCACCCTAATCTTGACACACTGCAATAGCTTCATCCCGTTCTTCACACAGTTCCTTGGCAGTCTTGTCCATCTTCTCCCGTGCAAAGTCTTCAATTGGCAATCCCTGAAATAATGAACAAAAATAAATGGGTGTAATAAGACAAGTCTGACCCTATTAACATTAATACTCTAGCCCATTGGCCCGTATCCAATTGTAAATTTTCCAGGCATCTCAACATCCCAGCCATAACACCTGAAATGCTTACTCATTTTTTCATGTTTTCTTGGTTAAATTTAGTTATATCTAAATAGTGTCAATTGTTCACAAATTAATTTGCGAGAGCATAAATTTAAAACTGTTTTTGACATTCACTGCTGAATATTAATGTTTGTGAACAACATGCCAATATTCCTCATTTATTTTTGACAAAACATGGAAATTCAGACATGATCGATCTACATCACTGTAAAAGAAACTAATACTTTCCCTGAAGGTAATTTGTAAGGGTTGTGAAAAATACTTTAGAGCAAAGCAATTATTGTCATGAGCAACGGGTGGTTTCCGAGTTGATCTCTGGTTCGTTCCCTGATAAGTAAGTAATTATCAAAAGAAAGCAAGCCGGGAAGGCTATATAGCCCTTTTTTTTTACTTTTTTTATTATTATTTTCTACCACAAATTTACAATGTTAACACTTTCGCCCGGGCATGACGCAGCATTGCGTCATCCGTTTACTGTCGGTAATCTCGGGGATGACGCAGCATTGCGTCATCCACTAAAATATTGCCAAAAATCAGGTTTTGATCCAATTTTTTGGGACTGTTTTTGGGTAACTGTCAACAAGCCGAATGCAATCTGTGACTACAATACAAACATGAAAGGTGTTGATCACTGACCAAATGATCAAATATCACTTCATAAGGAAAACTCACAAATGGACGAAGAAAATGACCATATTTTGTGCAAATGGCTATCTACAATGCTTATGTGATGTACAACTACTACACAAAAAATACTAACTATATACTACATATACTAAAATACTAAATACTAAACATTTGTGGGCAGGAATTGGGAGTGTAGCTGGAAGGCGTCTGGGCGCTCACTCGCGTCAACGAGTGGCCCGTCTTCAACTCGTCGGCGGGTGGAGCGTAAGTAAGTAATTATCAAAAGAAGGCACCAAACCGGGAAGGCTATGTAGCACCATCAAATGTGCGGAATAATC
>WNGS01113542.1:0-10485 GCA_020271785.1 Procambarus virginalis
ACAGTTGCTAGCCAGAGAGAAGAGAGAGCACACCCGCTCGAGCTCATTTAAGTATGCTGCCGGGATGGATACCTAGCTGATCGTACAGCCATAACCATTACAAGTCTCACCGATTCAATACTGGTTACTTTAACAGTTTAAAAAAGTAGCTGATGACTAGTTCAAGTATATTTAATCATCAACAAGCTCAGAGTCTGAATGCTCTGTGAGAAACATGATTCATATTACGTTTGGCAACGACGACGGGAATAAATGTATAACCCAGGTTAAGGAGCCATGATATAAATGTTGGTGTAATTACATATCCTTCTCACATGATCCAATTCTATGAATTAATGTATAGTAATTTATTTAGAGCTCAATCAATTGACCTCTGGTTTCCAATAAGAACCCAGGGTCGTAAACCTCCCCCCTTCAGATAAAAAAAATGTGGCTACTAGAAAGTATCATATTTTTGGTAAGATCCTACAGATAATAAGAAGGAAAATATGAAATAAATGAATATCAACAAAAAAACAAAATATTCTCTGCAAGAAAATGCATAAAGAATAATCTGAAAGAGTAGTAGTAGGCATCCGTCAATCCCGTGGGTTATGGAGTTGTGCCCTGGGTGTCTAGTTGTTGTAGTCTAGTTGGATGCAGCGCCTGCTGTGGCTGTGAAGGCCAACCCGAGAATGACAGTCTCGACTGCAGCGAGCGCAGATAAACGCCGAAGCGGGTGCGTCTGACAGTGGTCGAGACCTCCTCTGAAGTCTATTATCCTCCGCCTGCCTCTTCAGTTCATCCTCGAATTGCTGGAGTCCCTTCTGCACTTTATATCTCCAGGCAGATCTGTCCGCAGCTGCTGCCTCCCAAGTGTTGATGTCGATGTTCATCTGCTTGAGGTCGCGTTTGCAGGCATCTTTGAAACGCAGCTGAGGTCTTCCGGTAGGTCTCCTTCCTGATGCCAGTTCTCCATACAAGAGGTCCTTCGGTATGCGGCCATCGACCATGCGTGAGACATGTCCCAGCCATCGCATGCGTCTCTGTTTCAGGAGAGTGAACATTGAAGGGACTCCTGTTTTCTCGAGTACAGTGTTGTTGGTGACGTGGTCTTTCCACGTGATGTCAAGGATGCGTCTCAGGTTCCGCATGTGAAAGGTATTAAGCCGTCTCTCCTGGCGAGAGCGCAGGGTCCAGGATTCCGAGCCGTAGAGAAGTGTACTCACCACACATGCCATGTAGACTTGTGCCTTGGTGTGCACTGTCAGTTTGGCATTTTCCCAAACGCGCTTTGTGAGCCTGGCCAGTGTTGTTGCGGCCTTCCCGATACGCCTGTTGAGCTCAGTGTCCAGGGAAAGGGTGTCTGAGATTGTGGAGCCCAGGTACACAAACTCGTGAACTGCCTCCAGCGCATAGTCTGCTATATTTATACAGGGTAGCTCATTGACATCTTGTCCCATCACCTGTGTCTTCTTCAGGCTGATTGTCAGGCCGAATGCAGAACAGGCTGCGGCAAAGCGGTTGAGTAGCTGCTGCAGGCCTTCTGCTGTGTGTGTGGTGATCGCTGCGTCGTCGGCGAAGAGGAACTCCCTGAGGATTCGCATTTGTACTTTTGTCTTTGCTCGGAGTCTGGATAGATTATACAGCTTTCCATCAGATCTTGTACGGAGATAGATGCCTTCTGTCGTTGTTCCAAAAGCATGCTTGACGAGGATCGCGAAGAAGATGCCGAACAGGGTTGGAGCAAGAACACACCCCTGTTTAACACCACTGTTAATGTTGAATGGTTCAGAAGTTGAGCCGTCGACACAACTGTCCCCTTCATGTCCTTGTGGAACGATTGTATCATGCTGAGTAGGATGGGTGGACAGCCAATTTTGGCCAAGATCTTGAAGAGTCCGTCCCTACTCACGAGGTCGAAGGCCTTTGTAAGGTCAATGAAGGCAATGTACAAGGCTTTTCTCTGCTCCCTGCACTTTTCTTGAAGCTGTCTCAGGGAGAACACCATGTCAGTGGTCGACCTCTCTGCTCGGAAACCACACTGTGACTCGGGGTACACTCTTTCGGCAAGAATCTGAAGCCTGACCAAAACGACCCTAGCGAATAGTTTGCCAACGACGCTGAGGAGGGAGATGCCGCGATAGTTGTTTACATCGCTTCTGTCACCTTTATTTTTGTAGAGAGTGATGATGTTTGCATCTCTCATGTCTTGTGGCACCGAGCCCTCCCTCCAGCACTGGCACAGAAGTTCATGAAGCTCAGATTTAAGTGTTCCACGAGCGCACTTGAGAACTTCAGGCGGAATCCCGTCGTCTCCTGGGGCCTTCCCTGAGGAAAGTGAATCCAGCGCTTTCTCAACTTCTTCCACAGTTGGTTCAAGATCAAGTTCTTCCATGATGGGCAGGCATTCAATTGCATCCAAAGCCTCTACGCTGACCAAGTTCTCTCTGGAGTAGAGTTCGGAGTAATGTTCCACCCAGCGATTCATCTGTTGATCACGGTCTTTAATGATCTCTCCAGTGGCAGACTTTAGAGGAGCCGTCCGGTTTTGTGTAGGGCCTGTTGCCTGTTTGATTCCTTCGTACATGCCTCTTATGTTGCCGACAGTGGCTGCAGTCTGGATGCTGGAACAGAGTCGAAGCCAGTAATCGTTAGCACAACGCCTCGCAGTTTGTTGAACTCTACTGCGGGCAATACGGAGGGCCTGTAGGTTCCTTCTTGAGGGCAGGTTCTTGTAGGATGAGAGAGCTCGTCTCTTTTCCTCTATGAGGGGTAACAGTTCCTCTGCACTGGCCTCGAACCAGTCTGCTGATTTGTTCTGTCTCTTACCGAAGGTGGACATGGCAGTGTTGAAAATAGTGCCCCTGAGATGTAACCACCTCTCACTTGCGCTATCGCAGGGTGGTACAGGAAGGGCATTTACCAGCGCTGCAGTGAATTCCTCCACCTTGTGAAGGTCACGGGTCTTGTTTACGTTAATGCGTGGTCTTCCCTCCTTCTTTGCTCTGTGGATTTTCCGGGGCTGGAACTTTACTCTGCAAACGACGAGAGAGTGGTCGGTGTCGCAATCTGCGCTCTGGAAGCTGCGGGTCAGTTTGACATTTCTCAGATTGTTACGCCCCGTAAGCACCAGGTCGAGTTGGTGCCAATGCTTAGACCTGGGATGTCTCCAGGAAACCTTATGCTGGGGCTTGGTGTCGAAGAAGGAATTGGTGATGCAGAGATCATGACGGCAGCAGAACTCCAGGAGGCGCTGCCCACTCTCATTCATCTTCCCAAATCCAAACTGGCCCAGGCAGGAAGGCCAAGAGCTGTGGTCAGAACCAACTCTTGCATTAAAGTCTCCCAGGAGGAAGACTGGCTCTTGGTGAGGTATGTCTCTGAGAGCTAGGCCGAGGTCATCATAGAACTTGTCCTTCGCTTCGGTAGAGGAGGTCAATGTTGGTGCATAGGCATTGATGAGGCTGACCATTCCTACTGCTGTATGAAGCTGAAGTTTGATGATCCTTGAAGACCCCTCCATAGGCGGTACTATGGACCCTAACAACCTGTTCCTGATGGCAAAACCAACGCCATGCTCCCTTACCTCTTCTGGTGGTTTGCCCTGCCAGTAGAAGGTAAAGTCCTTCTCCCGTATGCTGCCAGTTGCCGGCAGACGTGTCTCCTGCAGGGCGACTATGTCCATCTGGAGTCTGCGCAGTTCATTGTTGATCACAGCTGTCTTGCGGGCGTCGTTCACTTCCAGTAGATCTTCCGAGAGACCCGGTGTCATGGTCCTTACATTCCATGTGCCCAGTTTGAGAGCTGGGTGGCTCTGTGTTTGTTTTCTTTTGCCTGGTGCATGAGTTGACGATCCGCTTATTGGATTGTGGCCTAAGCCCCACGCACCCAGTGGAGCAGGCGGACCGTGGCGGGACAGCACCTTATTGGCTGGGGGCTGCCCAGCTTGAGGCGGGCGGTAGCTGTCCTATGAAATCGGATGATTTCTCCCACCGACGGAAGCAACCCCTGGCGCCTTACTCTACGCCAATTGAGTGGTAGGCTTATCACCGGTAACTGTCACTTCCTGTGTTGAGCCATCGCCAAGGCGATGCTGGAGTGTCCTCTCCAGGGCACAGGCCTGGGCAGTAATTATGGAGGATCAGCTGTTGTCCATGCAGCAAATCCACCCTCTCCACGCCACCGATGTGATCCAAGGGAAGGGCAGGCGCCGATACGCTTGGCACCAGTGTCGTCGCAGGAGTTGCCAGAATGTAGCTGTAAACAGCTGCAAACTGCCTTAGTGACTCCGACTCCGGATTTTTCCTCAGGGTTGACTCCCGAAGTCTTTCCCATGAGTGGGTTTAGCCACAAGACAGCAGAGGTTTGAATTCGGGGTTTTCCTTTCCCTGGATGGGCTGCCTTTCCAGGCTAACGAGTCCCATCTGGCCGAAGCAACTGGTTTTAAGGCGCCAGAGACCCGCCTTCGCCCCTTCTCCTGTTGGTAGAAGCAGTTCCGTCAGGCCTAGAGGCTAAGCCACACGTGCAGGCCAGGAGCTGGACTTGGTTGTCAGAGGCTATTTGAGACGCACGCCATCAGGGGCACTTTACATATATATATATATATATATATATATATATATATATATATATAATATATATATATATATATATATATATATATATATATATATATATATATATATGAGCATCCAGCTCACCACAGCTGGATGCCCAGCTGAGAGAGAGCCTCGTTACCTAACGCCCCGTAACTCTGATGCTCTTATTGGTCGCCCGGATGGTATCACAGTGAACCCCTGGAAGAATGGCAAGCAGTTGGTATGGGACTACACGTGCGTATCAACCCTGGCTAACACCTACATTGAACTCAATGTTGCACAACCAGGTGGCGCTGCCACCCACAGGGAAGCAACCAAATCCCGTAAGTATAGAGAACTGGATCACCACTACAATTTTGTCCCCATTGCTTCTGAGACACTCGGCGCCTGGGGTAAAAGTGCTACCAGTTTTTTGAAGGAACTGGGTTCTAGGCTCATTGAAACAACAAGGGACCCTAGAGCTGCCAGCTTTCTTTTCCAGCGCCTCAGCGTGGCGATAGAGAGGGGAAATGCGCACTGCATCCAGGGTTCCTGCCCGCCATCTGAGGAGCTGGAGGAACTCGACAACTTATGATAAAATATCTTAGTAACCTATATGAAACTCCTTTTTTTGTAACTAAGTTCAAATAAAGCAAATATATATGTGTACACACAAAAGAATGGGGGTGGTAGGAGAAGAAAATATTAGTGTTCAGTGAGAAACCACAAGGTCTCCTCTGAATACGTTTTATTTTCTTCTCCGAGGCTATGGGTCCCCACATTGGCACCAGAGGTGGTACCCTCACAAACAAACAAAAAAAAATATATATATATAAATATATATATATATTATATATATATATATAAATATATATATATATATATATATATATATTTATATATATTATCCCCACGGCACAGTTCACTACTCCCCACGGCAGTGCTCACTACTCCCCACGACACAATTCACTACTCCCCACGACACAATTCACTACTCCCCACGACACAGCTCACTACTCCCCACGGCACAGTTCCCTACTCCCCACGGCACAGTTCCCTACTCCCCACGGCACAGTTCACTACTCCTCACGGCACAGTTCACTACTTCCCACGGCACAGTTTCCCTTCACTACTCCCCACGGCACAGTTCACTACTCCCCACGACACAGGTCACTACTCCCCACGGTACAGTTCACTACTGGCCACGGCACAGTTCACTAGTCCCCACGACACAGTTCACTATTCCCCACGGCACAGTTCACTACTCTCCACGGCACAGTTCACTACTTCCCCACGGCACAGTTCACTACTCCCCACGGTACAGTTCACTACTGGCCACAGCACAGTTCCACTTACTCACCCACGGCACAGTTCACATTACTGGCCACAGCACAGTTTCACTATTCCCACGGCACAGTTCACTACTCCCCCACGACACAGTTCACTACTCCCCACGGTACAGTTCACTACTGGCCACAGCACAGTTCACTTCTCCCCACGGCACAGTTCACTACTTCCCCACGGTACAGTTCACTACTCCCCACGGCACAGTTCACTACTCTCCCCACGACGGTGTTTACTACTCCCCACGGCAGTGTTCACTACTCCCCACGGCAGTCTTCACTACTCCCCACGACACAGTTCACTACTGGCCACGGCACAGTTGCCTTCACTACTCCCCACGCCAGTGTTCACTTCTCCCCACGGCACAGTTCACTACTCTCCACGACAGTGTTCACTACCCCCCACGGCACAGTTCACTACTCCCCACGGCAGTGCTCACTACTTCCCCACGGCACAGTTCACTACTCCCCCACGACACAGTTCACTACTCCCCACGACAGTGTTCACTACTCCCCACGACACAGTTCACTACTCCCACACGGCACAGTTCACTACTCCCCACGACACAGTTCACTACTCCCACGGCACAGTTCACTACTCCCCACGGCACAGTTCACTACTCCCCATGGCACAGTTCACTACTCCCCCACGACAGTGTTCACTACTCCCCACGACACAGTTCACTACTCCCCACGGCAGTGCTCACTACTCCCCCACTACAGTGTTCACTACTCCCCACGGCAGTGCTCACTACTCCCCACGGCAGTGCTCACTACTCCCCCACGACAGTGTTCACTACTCCCCACGGCAGTGCTCACTACTACTCCCCACGTCACAGTTCACTACTCCCCTCGGCACAGTTCACTACTCCCCCACGACTGTGTTCACTACTCCCCACGGTAGTGTTCACTACTCCCCACGACAGTATTCACTACTCCCCACGACAGTATTCACTACTTCCCCCCACGACAGTGTTCACTACTCCCCACGACAGTGTTCACTACTCCCCACGACAGTGTTCACTACTCCCCACGACAGTGTTCACTACTCCCCACGACAGTATTCACTACTCCCCACGACAGTATTCACTACTCCCCAACGGCAGTGTTCACTACTCCCCACGGCACAGTTCACTACTCCCCACGACAGTATTCACTACTTACTCCCCACGGCACAGTTCACTACTCCCCACGGCAGTGCTCACTACTCCCCACGACACAATTCACTACTCCCCACGGCAGTGCTCACTACTCCCCACGACAGTGTTCACTACTTCTCCCCACGGCAGTGTTCACTACTCCCCACGACAGTATTCACTACTCCCCACTGCAGTGTTCACTACTCCCCACGACAGTGTTCACTACTCCCCCACGACAGTGTTCACTCTTCCCCACGACACAGTTCACTACTTCCCACGACAGTGTTCACTACTTCCCCACGACAGTGTTCACTACTCTCCCCACGACAGGTTCACTTACCTACTCCCCACGGCAGTGTTCACTACTACCCCACGACAGTGTTCACTACTTCTCCCACGACAGTGTTCACTACTACTCCCACGACAGTGTTCACTACTCTCCCCCACGACAGTGTTCCACTACTCCCCACGGACAGTGTTCACTACTCCCCACGGCAGTGCTCACTACTCCCCACGACACAATTCACTACTCCCCACGACACAATTCACTACTCCCCACGGCAGTGTTCACTATACTCCCCACGACAGTGTTCACTACTCTCCCCACGACAGTGTTCACTACTCCCACGACAGTGTTCACTACTCCCCACGACAGTGTTCACTACTCCCCACGGCACAGTTCACTACTCCCCACGACAGCGTTCACTACTCCCCACGGCACAGTTCACTACTCCCCCACGACACAGTTCACTACTCCCCACGGCACAGTTCACTACTTCCCACGGCAACAGTGTTCACTACCCCCCACGGCACAGTTCACTACTTCCCACCACGACAGTGTTCACTACCTCCCCACGGCAGTGTTCACTACTACTACTCCCACGACAGTGTTCACTACGTCCCCACGACAGTGTTTCACTACTCCCACGACAGTTGTTCACTACTTCCCCACGACAGTGTTCACTACTCTTCTCTCCCACGGCACAGTTCACTACTCCCCACGAGAGTGTTCACTACTCCCCACGGCACAGTTCACTACTCCCCACGGCACAGTTCACTACTCCCCACGACACAGTTCACTACTCCCACGGCACAGTTCACTACTCCCCACGGCACAGTTCACTACTCCCCACGGCACAGTTCACTACCCCCCACGGCACAGTTCACTACTTCCCCACGGCACAGTTCACTACTCCCCACGGCACAGTTCACTACTCCCCACGGCACAGTTCACTACTCCCCACGGCACAGTTCACTACTCCAAGCTGGAACACAGAGACGAGGGGCAGCAGGTCAACCTTTCCTCTCCACTTGGCTAATTGGACCGCGGCTTAACGAGGTGTCTGGAGTAGTGGAGAGGGCGAGGCGCGGAGCCCCGGGGCACGCCGGGTAATGCCCACAGATCCCTCCACCAGTTGTGTGGAATATATTAACGTCAGTTGTGTTGAGATATTGACCCTTACAGTTCCTTACAGCGCCATGATTGAGAGAGAGAGTGAGATAGTTCCCTTTCCCCCAGGTGAACCATCCCCTCTGGGGACAGTTGCGGCGGTCCGCCCCCCAACCTGGCCCCTGGCCGGGAAAGTCCCCCCCGTGTCAGGGCAAATTCTTGCGTCAGCGTTTTATCTGTTGCCAACAATTTGTGGTGAAAGTTGGAGATCAAAAGCTGCTCCACAATTCCTCAAACAGTCGGATAATGGACTTATTTTCCTGCTGGACATTTTCCGTGTTTGGCTTATCTATTTTTTAGGAGTTCTGCTGTGCTGGTCTTATATATATAAGATATATATAATATATATATATATATATATATATATATATCTATATCTCTAGCTCTATATATCTATATCTATATATCTATATCAGTCTCCTCTCTCGCTATCTCTCTCTCTCTCTCTTATCTCTCTCTATCTCTACTATCTCTCTCTCTATCTTCACTATGACTCTGCCACCCTCACCCCCCCAGAAAGTGACCTCGAATCCCCATGCACCATAGGAAGTGATTAGGCCTATGCTATTGAACCACTTTCCCCGCCGGCACCTGGATGGTCTATCTTGGGCATAGCATTTTTCACATCACCTCATTCTTTGGGGCACACGTGAGGAACACAAATGCGAACACTACTTCTACCCACACATTTGAAGGCATAGACGACGTTTGTCCTCTTTAGAGCGTTCTGCTCCGTGTGTGGAGAGTTCTCTCATGAGTAGGTTGGCCGTTTTTTTTGGTTTATAGTAAATCGTTAGTTGTATCTTCTGGATTTTGTCTGTAGGGATAACAATTTCTATTAACAATATCTTTCAGAACCCTCCTCCTTCCGTTTTTGGAGCTGTGGAGAAGAAGTTCTTGTAAACTAGTTCTAATAGGGGGTATAGGTGTTGTATTAGTGTCTCTTCAGAGGTTGCATGGCGTTTCACTTTCCCTGTTCTGATGCCATCATAAGAAGGAAAGTGAACACGCTATGCAACCTTCTGAAGAGACAACTATACAACACTTATACCCCCTATTAGGACTATTTTACAGGAACTTCCCACCGCTCATGAAACGGGTAAAGCGTCCTGAAAGATATTGTTAATAGACCTGTTATCCCTACAGACAAATTCAGAAGATACAACTACGATTACTATAAACCAAAAAAACGGCCAGACCTACTCATGAGAAACTCCCAAACACGGAGCAGAACGCTCTAAAAGAGACAAACGTCGTCTATGCCTCAAATGCCCTCTTGGGGACTGCAAGCCTCAAAAAACCTCAGTATATAGGCAAGACAACAACATCTCTTTCCAGGTCGTTTAAACGATGCATAAGCAACAGGGCTCCATTAAGGAGTAACATATATTCTCTTCCCACAAACCAAACCATCACCAGAGAAATCTTAGCAAACAACACAGAAATCATTGATAGATACAGCGACAGCAGGCGGCCTTGCAACTGCGAG
Organism: Procambarus virginalis; assembly: GCA_020271785.1. NCBI lineage: Eukaryota > Metazoa > Arthropoda > Malacostraca > Decapoda > Cambaridae > Procambarus > Procambarus virginalis. The sequence goes on from WNGS01113542.1 coordinate 9,981, forward strand.
GCACTACACATCCAAGAAGTCAACACCAGCAATCAACAGCCATTAATCCGCACAACTATATCTATTCTACCACACTATCAAGATCTCCGCTCCAATATAGAAAATCAAGAAATATGGGGCCAATAGGCCTTCTGCATCTATCTTTACCCATCTTCTTTAAATCTACACCCATTGTTCTGTGTTCTGTGTTTTGTGTGAAAGTTGTTTTTCACCCCACTATTGTATTACAATCACCTCACCCAAATGCAGGTATAAGAGCCATTGTTCAGTCGTTCAGTCATAAAGTTGTGTGTGGATAACTAAAGTCTTGAAAATGTAATATGTTTTACGAAACGCGCTCAAGGTCGTGTCATACTAGAAATAAAAATGAATTTTGGAGAATGATTTTTCATTTACCATGCCACAGTAAAAGAAACATAAAGGAAATATCGAGAAAATTCGTGTTAGAATTATTAATCTTACTTTTTCGGTATATTAATAATATAGATATACCTAATAGATAGAT
>WNGS01113544.1:32305-43102 GCA_020271785.1 Procambarus virginalis
ATCAGCTTTAGCAATCTTACAGATGCACTTCACAATATTAACTGGGATTCTGAATCAATAATGCCCAGGATATAAATTCATTAGCTAACCTCTTCCTCTCCAAAACTCTAAGCCTCTACAACCTTCATTGTCCCCTTCTTACCAGCAAGTAACTGACAAAAGATTAACAATCCATGGCTCACAAGTGGCATTCTCAACTCAGTCAACAAGAAACATGAATATGAAAAAGAACTTAGGACTGGCCTAGTTTCAAAGGAAGTAGCTAAAAGGTACTCATCAAAGCTTACCAGTATCATAAGAAAGGCAAAACTTGCATATTATGTGAATAGATTCAATGAAGCAAAAGGCAACATGAAAAGCACTTGGAAAACAATCTCTAGTATCCTAGGAACTAAACAACACTCACATAACCAAATAAAACTCTACAAGGATGGGGATATACCATCAACTGATTTAGAAATGGCAAATGAATTTAATAGTTTCTTTTCATCGGTTGGTGCTAATCTTGCCAGTAAAATCCCACAGACCCAGACACATATTAACACACATCTCTCAGGCAGCTATCCAAACTCTCTTCTCCTTTCACCAATCAGCCCAGCAGATATTGTGTCCATCATACACTCTAAAAACCAAGGCAGGGAACACCAGTGAAATTCCGTCCATTGTATACAAGAGCGCCTCCCATGCCCTTGCCCCACCCATAGCCTACTGTTCAACAAATCTATAGTGTCACACCTTCCCTGATATCCTTAAAAAAGCAAGAGTAACGCCAGTCCATAAAGGAGGCAATCCGGCGGACATAAACAATTATAGACCAATATCAAATCTACCCATTCTATCAAAAATATTTGAAAAATTATTTACAAAAGCTCTATTCCTACTTCATAAAATTCGACATACTCAGCCCCTGCCAGTTTGGCTTCCGGTCCCAAAAGAGCACCAACGATGCCAATCATTAGTCTCCATGACGTAATCTACTCAGCCCTTGACAAAAATGAGTTTCCGATTGGACTCTTCATTGACCTAAGAAAAGCCTTTGATATACTGTTAATCACAACTACCTCTTACTTAAACTCCAGCATTATGGAATCCGAGGCCTTGCCCTTGACTACATCCAACCTATCTTAGTGACAGACACCAATATGTAACCATCAATGATACAACTTCTTCCACTCTACCAATTACCGTTGGAGTGCCACAGGGCAGTATCTTAGGACCTCTTCTATTTCTTATATATATAAACGATCTGCCTAATGTCTCTAATATTCTTAAACCTATATTGTTTGCTAACCATACTACCCTTATCTATTCAGACCTCAACCCACATACACTGAATAATGTGTGAATAATGAATTAAAAAAGTCCACTTATGGATGTCAACGAACAAACTAACATTAAACATAGATTTCTTCTTCCATTTCTTATATACATCAATGATCGGCCTAATGTGTCTAACATTCTGAAACCTATTTTGTTTGCTGATGATACTACCCTCATCTACTCTAATCCCAACCCACATACACTAAATGATGTTGTTAATAATGAACTAAAAAAAGTTCACTTATGGATGTCAACCAACAAACTAACACTTAACATAGAAAAGACCTACTATATCTTATTTGGAAGCAAATCTACAAATGCAATTCAGCTTCAGATAGACAATGTAAACATTAGCAATAAAAATGATGGAAAGTTTCTTGGCCTATTCCTAGACAAGAGACTCAACTTCAGTACCCACATACAGCACATAACTAAGAAAGTCTCTAAAATAGTTGGTATACTCTCCAAAATCAGATATTATGTACCTAAATCTGCTCTCATCTCTCTATATTATGCGCTAATCTATCCCTATCTTAACTATGGTATCTGTGCATGGGGTTCAACCACTGCAAACCACCACAAGTCCATCATCACCCAGCAAAAATCTGCTATCAGAATAATATCAAATTCTGCTTTCAGACGACACTCAGCTCCCTTGTTTAACTCCCTAAACATGCTAAACATAATCTCACTCCACAAATTCTCTTGTGTCAACTACATTTACAAAACCTTGTTCTTAAATGCAAATCCTGCTCTGAAACTCTTCCTGGACAGATGTAATAGGACCCATTATCACCACACCAGAAGTAAATATCTCTTTGATATCCCCAGAGTTAAACTTAATCTGTGTAAACACTCTATGCAAATAAAGGGACCCAGTTTATGGAACTCACTCCGTATTGAATTGAAAAGCTGTCCAACTTTTACATCATTCAAAACAAAACTAAAAAAGTACCTAATTTCATCTTCATAGTTTTTTACATTTTGCTTTAAAATTGCACTGTATCTTTGCTACCCCAATCTCCCAACCTTTATGTACCCAATTTGAACATCTTTACCATTGTGATCATTGCTGTCTTCTTATATGTGCTGCCAATCTGCTGTATGGTGTCTATTAATCTTGTTTATCTGTATCTATTGCTACCCAGTCTCCCAATCTTTATGTACCCAATCTGAACATCATTATCATTGTGATCATTGCTGTCTTCTTATATGTGCTGTCAATCTACTGTATGGTGTCTATTAATTTTGTTTAAATTACCAATCAAGCTGTCAATGTAATCACTCAGAGCTTTAATATACCAATGTGCTTTAATATACTTACTAAGCTCTCTCATCTCATTTTTCTCTTGCAATGTATTTATCATTTATTTATCACCTAAACCTTCTTCTTAAATTACATCATTATGGAGTCAGAGGACACTCCCTGCAATACCTCAAATCTTACCTTACTGACAGGCTCCAGTATGTTCCTGTGAATAATTCAATTTCTCCCACCCTACCCATCAACATTGGTGTTCCTCAGGGCAGCATACGTGGCCCTCTCCTCTTTCTCATCTACATTAATGACCTTCCAAATGCCTCCCAACACCTCGAACCAATTCTATTTGCTGACGACACAACCTTCATTTACTCCAGTCCTGACCCCCATGCTCTTAATGCCACAGTAAATACTAAGCTAAATAAAGTACAAGAAGTAACACTCTTGTATATCTCAAGTCCATCTTTGGCTAACTGCCAACAAACTCACCCTTAACATTGACAAAACTTTCTATATGCTGTTTGGCAATAAATCCTCTAATCAAATAAATCTCAAATAAACAATACCCAAATTTGTAACAAACTAGATGGAAAATTCGTTGGCGTTTTCATTGATCACAAGCTGAATTTCCAGGGACACGTTCTAAATATATCAAAAAAGTTTCAAAAACTGTTGGCATTCTTTCCAAGATCACATATTATGTACCCGCCCTGCCCTGGTTACTCTCTATTACTCCCTCATCTATCCATACCTCAACTATGGTATTTGTGCTTGGGGTTCTACTACCCAAAATCATTTACGTCCTCTAATTACTCAACACAAAGCTGCTATTAGGACAATATCCAACTCTGGCCCTAGACATCACTCGGTACCCCTACTCAAATCTCTAAATATGTTAGATATTAAGACACTGCACATTCTCTCATGTGTATTATACATATATAAAATGCTGAACTGTAATGCCAATCCTGACCTCAAAAGCTTCATTGAAGGTTGTAACAGAACCCATGAGCACCACACCAGAAATACAGTTTTGATATTCCAAGAGTACGACTTAATCAAACTAGAAATGCTCTACAAATCAAGGGACCCAGAATGTGGAATGACCTTCCCAACCATGTTAAAGACTGTACCTCTCTTAACCAGTTTAAGATAAAAACGAAACACTACCTAATAAATTCCCTGTAACCTACCTTACCCCTCTATTGTCAACCCATGTCTGTTATCTTTCTTTTAATCAACGCTGTTTGTCGACCTATTGTATTTGTGCTGCATTTTCAGTCATGTTCCCCACCCTTTTTTTTTTATCTTTATTTGTATTTGTTCTCAACGCATTTTATTCTGTGTGCTCAATTAGTATTAAGCTTTAGATATTAATGTTTTTCCTGCCCGAAACGCATTGCGTAATAGTGGCTTTAGGCATTGTATGTACTAGCTCTATCTATAAGTCGATCAATTTATGTAAAATCACTTGTATGTATGTACCTTACCTGAATAAACATATTTATTTTATTTATTTATTTATTAATTTTGATAGAAATTACCTACTTAAAATTATCTGTTAGATTAAGGACCTGCCCGAAACGCTGCGCGTACTAGTGGCTTTACAAGATTGTAAATACTGTACTATTCAATGTATTCTCACAAACCCAATGTACCTTCTTGTATATATAAATAAATAAATAAATAAATAAATAGAAAGACTTATTACATTTTATTTGGAAGCAAATCATCAAATGCAATTCAGCTACAGATAGACAACATTAACATCAGTAATAAAAATGATGGCAAGTTTCTTGGCCTATTCCTAGACAAGAGACTCAACTTCAGCACCCACATTCAACACATAACTAAGAAAGTCTCTAAGACAGTTGGTATACTCTCTAAAATATGATAAAGTATTATGTTCCTAACTCTGCTCTCCTCTCACTATATTATGCACTAATCTACCCCTATCTTAATTATGGTATCTGTGCATGGGGGTCTACCACTGCAAACCACCTTAAGCCCATCATCACCCAGCAAAAATCTGCTATCAGAATAATAACTAACTATGCTTTCAGACAACACTCAGCTCCCTTGTTTAAATCCCTAAACTTGCTAAATATTAACTCCCTCCACATATTCTCTTGTGTCAACTACATTTACAAAACCCTGTTCTTAAATGCAAACCATGCTCTGAAACTCTCCCTGGACAGATGTAATAGGACCCATTATCACCACACCAGAAATAAATATCTCTTTGATATCCCCAGGGTCAAACTTAATCTGTGTAAAAACACTATGCAAATTAAGGGACCTAGTTTATGGAACTCACTCCCTAGTGAATTGAAAAGCTGTCAAACTTTTGCATTGTTTAAAAGCAAAACCAAAAAGTACCTAATTTCATCTTCTTAGTTTCCTACACTGAGCTTTAAATTTGCTCTGCACCTAGTGTTACCCAATCTCCTAATTTTTATGTATTTAACCCAAACAACTTTATCATGTTTCATTGCTGTCTTCTTTTATGTGCTAGCCATATGCTGTATTGTGCCTACCAATTTTGTCAACTACCATTCATGCTATCATTGCAATCAATCTGAGCTACCTATGTGCTTTAATATACCTACAATTTTCTCTCGCTTTTTTTTTTCTTGTAACTGTTATCACTTTTTTTTTTATAAATTTTGCAAGTATTTACCTACTTAATATTTTCTTAGATTAAGGACCTGCCCGAAACGCTGCGTGTACTAGTGGCTTTACAAGATTGTAATTACCGTATTATGTATCCTCACAATCCCAATGTACCTTCTTGTATATGCATAAATAAATAAATAAATAAATAAATAACATATATTTTTGGCATTTCTGGGTGGATCCCTTCGGCTCCCCGGAGCTTACTAGATTGATATGCTAATGTCAGACTTTGGCATCAGTCATGTGTATGGAGTTCTGTGGGCCTACCGGGGACCACGAGCCAGGACCTGGCCCCCTCAGAGAGGCATGGGGAGCAATGGCCTATAGAAATCCCCGTGTGGTTGGAAGCATTCTATGTCTGCCATCGACCGGGTCAGGCACCCAGAAAGATAAGCATCCCAAAACAAACCCCTATTCTGGTGAAAATATTGGTACCAAAAGCCGAACAAGTGGATAAAACTCCCCTAAAAGAAATGAGCAAACGAGCATGACGTCACAAGTCGCCGCCGCTGTCTGCGTAGCTTCCCCCTCCCTGGGAGGGGGAAGGGGCCCCAGACCTCTGCGCCGGCTATCCACCCTTCAGTTCTAAGGCTGATGCTAGAGGCAGAGGTAGTGTGCTTGGCTCCAGAGTTTCCAGCACTGTGCTTTGAGTATTGTGGCTTTCTTCCAGGGGTGCGAGAGCCAGGAGTTATTCTACAGTACTCAGGCTGCATGCGCCTAGGGTTATAATCCCTAGGTAGCCTGTAAGTACTGCCCTTAGAGCTTGGGGGCCACCTTCCACAAATTCCTTGGGGCCTACTTCTGCTGGGCCGTATTAGTGCTCGGTTTTTCGGCCACCCTTTGGGTGCTTGAGGGTTTTGTCTTCCTTGTTTACCTTAGGGTAAGAGGCAGTTTGGTGCGGGGCACAGGGCACTGCACAGCTTGTTTTCACCATTCACAGTGGCCAGCTGTGTTCGTTGGGGTGCATTGTCCTCTTGCGGGGTTTTGTTTTTCTTTCTGTTTTTACCTAGTGGGGGGGGGGGGAGGGGGAGCTGCCTTGTATGCCCCTTTGTGCCTGACCTATGCATGGTTCTTTTCTGGTGGTGCCTTCTGCTAGGTCCCCGTGAGTGTACACGTCCCTGGGGTTCAGCTTTTAGAAAGTTGTTTGGTATTTGTAGGTGCCGGTTAGCAGTACCCTGCCTAGGATTACCTGGGAGTGAGTTCTTAAACATTCAGGACTCTGGGAAACCCCTAGGGGGTGCGTGGGTCTGATGAATGTGTCCCCGGAGTTCCCCCTAGCTTCGTGCGAGTTCGAGGGCTGCTCGGTCCTCTTGACTCAAGGCGACCCTCATGGTTTTTGCCTCCGTCACACTGCCTGTTGGGTCGGTGACACTTTCCACCCAGAGTCCTGAGATTACTGTTGCTTGCTGGTGACTCGGTTTACCCAATCTCATGATGATATTCTATGGGCACGGGCGGCACAGGCGTTGCATGTGTGCTTTAGGTTGTTGCAACGTGCTAGGTTGGTTGCTCACCCAGATTCCCCGAGGCTGCCCCGTTTTGCCTATAGGGACCCGGACTTGGGGTGGGGGTCGCTTTGTCCTTGGTTCAGTCCACGCCCCCTCGTCCTTTCCCTGTTGTGGTTCGTTCTGGTCCCTTCCCCCCCCCCTGCTTCCGGCTCCAAAGCATCTGAGGGTGTTGGAGTCAGGGCAGGGTTTAGATGGTCTTGAGTCTCGGGCAGTCTCGGGGGATGCTACTTCTGGTGTGGCGACGGAGGCATTTGAGTCTGATCTCCCTGCCGAAGCCTCTGGGTCTGACAAGTGGGCCCCCTTTTGTTCGGCTTACTCGGCTGCACCAGCATTTTCTTCAGGGGGCCAGTGCTCTGGGGGATGACTCAGCCCCAGGTCCCAAGGAAGGGGATCTTGGGGCTGGGGAGGGGCTGACTTGGGGGGCCTTGGGCCCCACTGGACCCTGCCTGGGTTTTTCTACCCTTGGAGCGGGGCTTATTGTTACAAGGAATAGGGTTCACTTTTCTCCCCTCTGTGTATGAGTTGGATTTGGTGTCTGCCCCTCCCCAGGTTCGGTTCCGTGTTCCCTCGGGTGCGTTGGTTCCGTCTTTCCGGAGGTTTTCGGCTTCCCGCATCCAACCGTCTACGGTTCTGGCGGCCCTGGCGGCTGGGTCCTGTGTGACCCGGATTATGCCTTGGTGATGGATCCGTCGTCTTTCAGGTTTGGAACTTCGTTATCTTTCTGGGTCTATTACAAGGTTCCGGAGTTGTCCTGGCTGGCGGACTGTCCTGTATTCGCTTTGGAGGCTTGGCATTCTTTTTGTCGTTCCCGCACGCTTGAGTGACGTGAGGCTTCGACAGTGGTTCAGGTTTTCCTGGGGGTCGACCTTGAGCACCTCAATGAGTGCTTGTTTCCTCCTACCCTTCCCCGGGATGTTGGTGTTCTACAGCTCCATGTGCAGGTTCCCTCCCTTTCGGCTGCGCAGGTAGCAGAGGATTTGCGTGCTCGGGCCTCTTGGCTTCGGCCTTGCGCGTCTTTTTCCCTCCTGGAGCTGTCTTTGAACTGGTTTGGGGAGAATGTGGGGGCGCTCGGGGCCGTTCCGGGGTCCAGTGCCTTGGGCTCGGCAGCTCACGCGTCGGCTGCCTTGTTGAAGATGTTTGTGCCGATCTTGCGGGATGCGGTTTCCCTGTTTTACGCTTCCCAGCTCGCGTGTCGGCAGGCGGTGCTTGCCGCCTCTCTGGAATCAGCCTGGGCCCTGGCTCTTGGGTTGTCTTCGCCTTTTTGTCCTCTGCTTTTTGCTACTTCAGCCATGTCACAGTATATTCAGGCTGCTTCGGCCAGTTGCCATCCCATGTCTGACTAGTTGGTTCTGTGGGGTTGCAGGGGGGGGGGGGCCTTCCTGGAGGGGTCGTGCCAGGGCTCGGGGTTCCGCTTGTCGTGATGGGCCACAGGGTTCATTGCCCCTCCTCTCAGATGACTACGCTGTCCCAGGTTTGGCTCCTTTTGCAGCCGGATTCTTGGATGGAGTCTCTGGACCTCCGGGATGCTTATTGGCATGTCTTGATTCATCCGGGGTTCAGGGACTGGCTCGGTTTTGTTGTGGGGCGTCAAGGTTCCTGTTTTCGGTGTCTCTCGTTCGGGTTGAATCTGGTACCTCGTGTGTTCACACGCCTTACATGGGTCATTGTGGCCCATCTGTGTCTGTTAGGTGTTCGGGTGTTGGCCTACCTTGACTGGCTTGCTGGTCTGGGCTCCCAGCAGGTTCTTTTGTCTGCTTGCTAGCCAGGATTTGGTTCTTTCCCAGCTCGCCGGGTTCGGGTTCTTGGTGAACTGAAGGAAGTCCCATCTGGTTCTCTCCCAGATTCGCACATGGCTGGGTCTTGTGTGGGATTCTCGGATTGCTTCCTTGTCTCTTAACTCCGGAATCTCTCCTGCGGCTGCGGTCTCGCTTGAGCCTGTTTCTGGGGTCACCCGGCGGTTGCTCGAGGGTTTGTACGGGAGTTTGAACTTCAAGATGTTGGTGTACCCGCCGGGTCGGGTTTGGCTTCAACGGCTATTCTGGTTCCTTCGGGGGTTCCTCTTCCGCCTCTCTCTCGCGATCACTGGGTTCGTCCCCCAGGGACCTTGTGTCAGCTGCTGCGTCGCCGGCCTCCTCTTCGGGTTTTTCGGGGTTCAGTGCCTTGGTGCCTGCCCGAGCCCTGTCTCGATGTGTTTACGGACACGTCATCTCTCGCTGGGGATTTGTGGCCGGTGCTCACCAGGCCGGCCAGGGACAGTGGGGTCCGTCCTTCCGTCGACCCCACAGCACGGTGTGGGAGTTCGCGGCAGTGTGGTTTGCTCTTCGGAGGGTTCGGGTCGCCCACGGGTCGACAATCTGGCTCTATTCGGACTGCTCCTTGGTGGTTCATTGCTTGAACTGAGTAAGGTTCGATGCGGTCCTTCGCTCTTTTGGGCTGGTCGCTTCAGGTGACTTGTCTGCTGAGTTCTCGGGGTTTGGCTCTCCTGGCAGTTCACATGTGGGGCGTGTCCAACATCTTGGCCGATGGCCTGTCTCGTTTCGTTCCCCTGTCCACGGAATGGACAACAGACGCTGCTTCCTTCCGTTGGCTTTGCCGGACGTTCGGACACCTCGAGGTGGACCTCACCCACTTCGGTGGGTACAGGACGGTACAGGACAGTACAGGTACCCACCGAAGTGGGTACGAAGAGGTGGGAACCCCCACCTCAAAGAGGTGGGGGTTCCTGTACTTTTCTTAGCAAAATTTTCACCAGAATAGGGGTTTGTTTTGGGATGCTTACCTTTCTGGGTGCCTGACCCGGTCGATGGCAAACATAGAATGCTTCCAACCACACAGCGGTTTCTATAGGCCATTGCTCCCCATGCCTCTCTGAGGGAAGCCAGGTTCTGGCTCGTGATCCCTGGTAGGCCCACTGAACTCCATACACATGACTGATGCCAAAGTCTGACATTAGCATATCAGCCCAGTAAGCTCCAGGGAGCCTCTGGGTCTCACCTAGAAAATGGCGTTTCATTACATTCGACACTGGTTTTTTAGGCGATACTGTAGTCACACGCTGAACAGCAATGCAGTGAGCTCATGCTGTGTGTGCCAGCCTTGGTGGCTCACTCAGTATTGAGGCTCTCACACCCGGGAATGTTGCCCACGATTTTTATTTTTAAATGGCGTCTGTTTACAAGAGCCCTGAGGAAGGTGATGTGAACCCAGTGTATCTGCGGGCCGTTTAAACCTTGTGTAGTATTCCAAAACTATATATACAGTGATGCGCACTTTTGCATCAGTTACTCGAAACGTCATATGTAGTTTTGTGCAGTTTAAGGATTAACCCTTTAACTGCGCAACGCGCCTGCAGGCTCGCGTCTGGTTTGCGCAACGCGCCTCCGGGTATTTGTATTTTTCACGTTCCATTCAAATCTCCCGCGGCTACATGGGGTTCACATCAGCTTCCTCAGGGCTCTTGTAAACAGACGCCATCCTTAAAAAAAATCGTGGTCCACATTCCCGGGTGTGGGAGCCTCAGTAGTGTGTGAGCAACCAAGGCTGGCGCTCGCAGCATGAGCGCACAGCACTGCTGTTCAGCGTGTGACCACAGCGTCGCCTAATAATGTCAAAATATATATAACTTGTATCATTTAGCCATGATAGTGTTATTGAAGAGCCTGAGTGCGATAATGACTGGGTACAATGTTCAGTTATCAGTGATTCAATGCTGTTCACGATGTTCACAGCACCACAGCATTATTTCGTCCATCTAGGAATTTTCAAATTATTTCTTAGGTTCCTTTTCAAATAACGTGTGGTCAATTATTCATTTACAGGAATTAGTGACCAGGATTGTGATAATAGCAGGATTGTGGTTATAATTAGCGTTGTGCGAAGTATTGTGGAAGGAGGAAAGTTTGGTGAGGGAGGGAGGGCGAGAATTGAGGTAGCCTCATTGTGTGTGTGTGGCTGTCACTCTTGTTTTGCTCACCATAGTAGCTTAGTGGTTCGCTATGGGCAACACATATGTACATGGGTATATATAGTGTG
>WNGS01113544.1:54544-64760 GCA_020271785.1 Procambarus virginalis
GGAGGAAGGAACTTTACTGTGAGAAATTTATTGTATCTGTGCAACAATTCATCTTCCAAGCCTGGAGGATGAGCAGGAGCATTGTCGAGGAGAAGCAGGGCCTTGAGTGGCAATTGTTTCTCCTGCAGATATTTTTTTATGGCAGGACACACCACTTCATTCACCCACTCCGAAAAAAAAATCCTAGTCACCCATGCCTTATTATTAGCCCTCCACATCACACACATTTGACTTTTCTGCACTTTATACTGTTTGAAAACCCTTGGATTTTCAGAATGATACACAAGCAAGGGTTTAATTTTCAAATCCCCACTCGCGTTTGAACACAGCAAAAACTCCGAAAATAAACGGTAAATCCTTGTGAAGAATTCGGACGGGACAGTCACTGGACGCAAGGCACTGGCAAACTGAGCAGTGATCGCCGTGCCACCACGCGCTAGGTCGGCCCGTATGGGTATCAACAAACTCGTATCCTGAGGCAACCCTCGTGACCCAATACAAATTTTCCGAGCAAATCCTGCTCGTAAGCCGAAAAGCTCGTAACCAGGGCAACCCATCCTCCGAATTGACAGTACGATTTAATACTAAGTGTAATAAGTACACTTTCTTACTGTCATAAACAGTGCATAATTGCACTTACGGGGCTGTTACATTTAACCAACTCCCTCCCTCGATTAAATTCTCCTCATTTTCTGTTAAGACACTCAGAATTTTAGGATGAAGATTTCAACTTCAATTTGCTATACACAAGTTTTAAATATCGGGATTTCTTTTTCAGGTATATTAAACAATATAGATTTTATGCAAATATTAAAATTCTGAGGAGCCTGGTCGATGACCGGGCCGCGGGGACGATAAGCCCCGGAAGCACCTCAAGGTAAGGTATCCTGAGTTATTTTACAATTTATTGATATATTTTAGTTTTGTTTTATTAGTTTTATAAAACTGTAATATCAATATAGCTATAGGTTAAGTAGTAATTACAATTAAGAAGCAATAAAATTATTATCTTCAAAAACTAAGACGGTTAGGCGAGGTTGTAGTTTTCTATTCAGTTTTTCAGGTAAACTCAAATATTCACTATATTTGACAGTACGATTTAATACTAAGTGAAAATAAGTACAATTCTTAACTGCTATGAATAGTACATAATTGCACTTATTTGTCTTCTTACATTTACCGCCCCATTTTTGGAGGACGGGCTGAACCAGGGGTGCTCGTAAGCCGAGGTACCACTGTATATGTGTTATTTATCTACTAGGGTGTTTTCCTACACCTTGAATTCCCCTTGGCTCAAGTAAAAGCCTTTATTCCCCTAGACAACATTTAAAATACACGACCACCCCCCCCATACGTGATACAGTATCTCACTACAGACAAGTGTTAAGGCGTAGGGGAAAAAAATCTTTATAGAAAAATAATTGTGGTGAATAATGAATTAAAAAAGTCCACTTATGGATGTCAACGAACAAACTAACATTAAACATCGAAAAGACTTACTACATCTTATTTGGAAGCAAATCATCAAATGCAATTCAGCTACAGATAGACAACATTAACATCAGTAATAAAAATGATGGCAAGTTTCTTGGCCTATTCCTAGACAAGAGACTCGACTTCAGCACTCACATTCAACACATAACTAAGAAAGTCTCTTAAGACAGTTGGTATACTCTCCAAAATCAGATATTATGTTCCTAACTCTGCTCTCCTCTCACTATATTATGCACTAATCTACCCCTATCTTAATTATGGTATCTGTGCATGGGGGTCTACCACTGCAAACCACCTTAAGCCCATCATCACGCAGCGAAAATCTGCTATCAGAATAATAACTAACTCTGCTTTCAGACAACACTCAGCTCCCTTGTTTATATCCCTAAACTTGCTAAATATTAACTCCCTCCACACATTCTCTTGTGTCAACTACATTTACAAAACCCTGTTCTTAAATGCAAACCATGCTCTGAAACTCTCCCTGGACAGATGTAATAGGACCCATTATCATCACACCAGAAATAAATCTCTTTGATATCCCCAGGGTCAAACTTAATCTGTGTAAACACTATGCAAATTAAGGGACCTAGTCTATGGAACTCACTCCCTAGTGAATTGAAAAACTGTAAAACTTTTGCCTTTTTAAAAGCAAAACCAAAAGTACCTAATTTCGTCTTCTTAGTTTCCTACACTGAGCTTTAAATTTGCTCTGTACCTAGTGTTACCCAATCTCCTAATTTTTATGTATTTAACCCAAACAACCTTATCATTGTGTTCATTCTGTCTTCTTTTATGTGCTAGCCATATGCTGTATTGTGCCTACCAATTTTGTCACCTACCATTCAAGCTGTCATTACAATCAATCTTAGCTACCTATGTGCTTTAATATACTGTACCTACAATTTTCTCTCATCTTTTTTTTTTCTTGCCATGTAACTGTTATCATTTTTTTTTATAAATTTTGCAAGTATTTACCTACTTAAAATTTTCTTAGATTAAGGACCTACCCGAAACGCTGCACGTACTAGTGGCTTTACAAGATTGTAATTACCATATTATGTATCCTCACATTCCCAATGTACCTTTTTGTATATGCATAAATAAATAAATAAATAAGAAAAGTTCTTAGTGAGACAAACAAGCACTGAGCCACAACCAGGTCCTAGTGGTATGCCTGCAATACGTAGGAGAGAGTACCCCAGAGAAGTCATCACTGCCTGATGTTATAATAGAAGGGGATTCCCCTTCCAAACACTTAACACCTCTCCTCCTGTCCCCCCCCTCATCGTCTTCCATACGCAAACAAGTCATCAATAAAGGTAAGATATAACTTGTACATAGTACAAAATATTTGTACTATTATACAGTACAACCTCGATTCAACGTACCCCGATTCAACGAATCTCCGGCTAGTTCGCACACTTTTCAGGCCGGATTTACTCACCCTGTTCGACGAACAATGGTTCGCCGAAGCGGGGGATGTTCGGATTTGCTTACGACGTCGAGACAGAGTTCACAGACTGGTGGAAAAGTTTCACATTCTATCACAGATTACAATTATTATTCCTTCATATGACAAGTTCGATCACACAAGTGGACCACACAAGTGGACCACACAAGTGGACCGCACATGTGGTCCACAAGTGGTCCACAATCTTACGATGTTGGGACAGAGTTCACAGTGGTAGAAAACTTTACCATCCCATCACAGATTACAATTAATAATTCCTTCATATGACAAGTTAGATCACACAAATGGATCACACAAATGGACCACACAAGTGGACCACACAAGTGGACCACACAAGTGGACCACACAAGTGGACCACACAACAAGTGAATCATATGAACCAAACACCAGCCAGAATGGTCCACAAGAAGTGACGCATATTAACCAAACACCAGCCAGAGTGGTCCACAGAAGTGAACGACTGAGTTTCAATGATTTTCGTTCACCGATTTGTGGCACACGTATCATTGTAAATTAATTTAAAGGCTGAAGCGTGAATAGCTAGCTAATATGTTGAAATCTTCTTATACATTTTCTGTGATGAAACAAGACGAGTGAGGGTAGACAGATAAGGGAATACTGTACAGTAAACTTCACTTTACAGTGAGGTTTCACTCACTTTCGTCTGTGTTGTCATAGTTCAGTGACCCATGACTTTGAACGTTTCACATTAATAAATCATTTCTAAAACTGGTGTTTTAATAACTCTCTATTATCCTAATTAAACTAAACTAAATAAGACCAAAATATGCTGTAATAAGGTAGATATCTCCTATTTGAGAAATTGTTCACGTTATTTGCAGCACAACTCCAGCACGAGTAGACGGGTCTAATCCCTGTCCATACACCATGCTTGTTGTGTTGTGTTCGATTTCGTCGCCACAGTTCAGCGATCTACGGCTTTGAAATAATAAAATTAATAAATTAGTTCCAAAGTATTTTTTATAGCTCTTATTACCGTAATAATGTTGCTAAACTAAATATGTAACCCAAAAATATATAATTTGATGTAAATTGAATATTTGAGAGAAATTGAGAGAAACATATGCTACTGGAAATCGAACACAACACCAGGTGGTGTTTTGTTCGATTTCGTCGCCACAGTTCAGTGACCTATGGCTTCGAAATAATGAAATAAATAAATCAGTTTCAAAATAAGTATTTTTTATAGCTCTTATTATCGTAATAATGTTGCTAAACTAAATACATAACACAAAAATATATAATTTGATGTAAATTGAATATTTAAGAGAAATTTATGTTACTGGATCAGGCTTAAACACCAGCCAACTGAAGGGTGTGCGTATAGACTTAGTCTGCGTTCGTACAGTATGCACCCAGTGCCCTTAGCTTTGTCTGCGATTGACATACAGTATTTATCGGCCGGTGGAAGAATAATTGTGGAATTGACCATTTTTTTACTACAGCTCTTTGGTTATAAAACAAAATGTCTCAGGGGCTGACTAATAGTGTCTTATTAATGCCAAAACGAAGCAATATTTTGCAACAACTAGTAGCAGAAAATCAACCAGCACGAGAACAGCCGTACCCAGCACGAGAACAGCCGTACCCAGCACGAGAACAGCCGTACCCAGCACGAGAACAGCCGTACCCAGCACGAGAACAGCCGTACCCAGCACGAGAACAGCCGTACCCAGCACGAGAACAGCCGTACCCAGCACGAGAACAGCCGTACCCAGCAAGAGAACAGCCGTACCCAGCAAGAGAACAGCCGTACCAAGCACGAGAACAGTTGTACCCAGCACTGGTACAACAGCCGTACCCAGCACAAGCACAGTTGTACCAGCACTGGTACAACAGCCGTACCCAGCAAGAGAACAGCCGTACCCAGCACGAGAACAGCCATACCCAGCACGAGCACAGTTGTACCAGCACTGGTACAACAGCCGTACCCAGCACAAGCACAGTTGTACCCAGCACTGGTACAACAGCAGCCAGCACCAGCTCAGAAGCGGCTGAACTCACAACAGCAGCGAGCACCAGCAAAGCTGATGCAAACATCTAAAAACATCGTGTGCAACATGAACAGTTAGAACAAGTGTTAAATTTAAGTGTGTGCTCAGTGTTAAAATTAAAGTTGCAGTAATTTTTGTGTACAATAGTTTTCATAAACTGTATTGTAGTACTCAACATACAGCAGAACTACTTTTAATCAACACAGTGCTAACGGCATATAATGCACTGCAGTACGTATTTACTGTAGAGCATTCACAACTTCACAAAACTTCAAGATGGATATAACTTCAACAATAAGGTAAATTTATGAATTACAGTATTTCTTAGTAGAGAAGTAATATATAGGTAGAGTATGTAATATGATAATGCATTTTTATTGTGTACAAGAAAAAAAAAAACTGACACAAACGCCTCCTGAAGGTCACCTCTTGCAACGAATCCAACGCTCCAACGAACTGGGGTTGGTCCCATATAGTATGTTGAATCGAGGTTGTACTGTATATGAAATGGATTTTTAAGTTAATATTTTTGGGATCCGGCCCAGTCCGGCCTGAGGCCTGCCATTCTGGCTGCCACCCCCCTTCCCCCTACTACTTACCCGCTGTAATCTACCTTTCTCCCTTCCCCTCCCCTCCCATTCCCGCACCTGATCACCAGCGGCCAGCCACAACCCCCTCCCCCCCCCCCCGACCACTGGTGGCCCGCCAACTGCCCCTCCTTTCGTCAGTTGAAAATTCGGTGATTTCACTTGATTGGATTTAACCCACAAGCTGCTAAGGGCTATTTGGTGTTTGTCACCCACAGGTGCATAAAAAAAAAATTCTTGTAAACCTGTTAATGTGTGTTCCCTGATCACAGGAAAAATAATAAAAAAATTGTAAGTGGTATATTTTGGCTGCAATAGGGCGGGAAGTCTGGCAAAAGAGGCGCTGACTCGGCAAGCATCGGGGAAGTTCTGCTTCCCTCAGCTGTCAGGCAGGGAGTTGCCACAAAGATATAATTACCTAATGGGGGGTAGAAATAGTCTAAGCTACTCTATCCCTTTGAGATGTATTTTTTCTTGTCTCGATAAATATACTTGAACTTGATTACCTAATTATTTCAGTGTCTCTGATTGATTTTTTCTTAGTTTTTTTTTTTTTGCAGTAATATTATTCAATAGTGTATAGTGTGATATATTTATATAATAAAATGTGTGAATCATGTGTTGTACTCAAAATTATGGTGTGCATATTATTGATTCAATTATGTTTATAAAACAATAAACAAATACTTTTGCAGTTATTACACTATATACACATGTTATATATAAGTATCTGCATGTTTTGTTCACTATAACGAACCACGAAGTTGATAGTGAGAGTCAAAAGCAACGAGGAGTGGCCAGCCAGCCACTTGCTACCTCCCTCCCTCCCTCCCTCAAAACTCCTCACTCACCAACATCCTCCTCCCACCATACTGTTTTTGCTTTTATTCACTACATACAGACGTTATATATAAGTATCTACATGTTTTGTTCACCATAGTTGTTCATCTTAGCTGGCATAGTGCACAAAGAGCATAGTTGCCACCCTTACACAGCATGACAAGTCAGGAAGATGACACCACCTCCCTCACCAAAATGGCTTCTCCCAACACTTCTTTTGCTGTTATTACACTATATATGCACGTTATAGATGAGTATCTACATTTGTGTTCATCATAGCGAACCACTAAGCTTGTATGGTGATGGCAGACAGTAACAGGTGGCCACACAATTCAATTCCCCTGATAACCATCTACAAAATTCTCAGGGGAATTGACAGGGTGGACAAAGACAAACTCTTCAGCACGGGTGGAACATGAACAAGGGGACACAGGTGGAAATTTAGTACCCAGATGAGCCACAGGGACATTAGAAAGAATTTTTTCAGTGTCAGGGTAGTAAACAAATGGAATGCATTAAGTAGTGTTGTGGTGGAGGCAGACTCCATACACAGTTTCAAATGTAGATATGATAGAACCCAATAGGCTCAGGAATCTGTACACCAGTTGATTGACAGTTGAGAGGCGGGACCAAAGAGCCAGAGCTCAACTTCTGCAAACACAACTAGGTGAGTACACACAACTGATGTTCCTTCCCTCCCTCCCTCCCTCAATGGTTCAAGGCCAGATGCACTAACATTCCTCCTTCAAGTATACTGTTTGTGGTGTTATTACACTATATACACACATTATATACAAGTATCTACATGTTTTGTTTACCATAGCTGGTATAGTGCCCAAAGAGCATAGTGGCCACCCTTACACAGCATGACAAGTCATGCAGATGTCGCCACTTTCCTCACCAAAATGGCTTCTCCCAATACTACTTTTGATGTTATTACACTATATATATACATTATATATAAGTATCTACATTTTTGTTTACCATAACGAACCATTAAGTTGGTATGCTGAGACAAACAGCAGCAAGGAGTAACCACCACACACACTAGCCAGCCCACCACTGGCTGCAACTCCCTCCCTCACCTTACTCGCCCACATTCTTCTCCCACCATACTGTTTTTGCTTTTATTCACTATATACAGACATTATATATAAGTATCTGCATGTTTTGTTCACCATTGTGAACCACTAAGCTGGTATAGTAAGTGCAGACAGTAACAGGTGGCAACAGAGATTCGGCAGACAACGCTATAACCCTCCCACCCTCAACATTACTCCGCTCACAGCACAGCACAAATTATCACAAAAATCCTGCTATTATCAGAATCCTGGTCATTTATATCAGTCAGGGATCTTCTATAATACTATCAATGCCAAATAATACCAGTTACATATTCGTGTGAAATTAGATAGCTGCTCCCGCAAGTCAGACCTTATCACTGCTGCAGTCACTATGAAATCCAATGTTTATGTGAATGAATGTCTAACCAGATTCAGACAAAATCTCTTATTCAAACTATGTGGAATCTGCAAAAGATCCCCTGCTATTAAACATTGTTTTGTGCGCGATGGTAAAATAATAGCTAGGAAGACTGACTCTGGAAAAACTTATGTCATAACCACTGAGGCACACCTCACTTTCTTCCTGGATGACTGTAGGATAACAGCTGTATAACCAGAACATAATTTGTAGTCTCACATACTGTACTACCAAAGTGTACATAAGCTCTGCCTTTCCTTTCCAAAGGTTTTTTAATTTTATTTTTATTTTTTGTTTGTCATCTTTGTTGTTGACATTGCTTGTTTTTTACTCTTAATTATTTGTTCTTAGTTAATCCCCTTGTCACTAAACCTAGGGCTTTTTATTACCCTGTTATATTTAAAGTAACTTGGTATTTGTTTCTTGTAATCATTTATTGGCATTAATTAATAGTATAATTGTTTATATAAGCATCTACCTCAGTATCATAGTAAAATCTTCCACATGAATATACTCTCACCCTGTTTATTTTTACACTTAGATTTATATTTGAGTAAATTTCTAGATTTACTTAGATTTACATATTTTTTTTCTTGGAATTATCTATTTGAGCTCACTTTGTTTTCTTAGGTTCATACCAATTATAGGATTTTAATTAACCATTACTAAGCTAATTATCTTTAAGATCATTTTACTTTATGATCATTATTTTTCTTATTATTTTTATTTTACATTTATATTGTCAGTGTCTACTGATTTTTTGTTTTTATTTTATCTAACTTCTGTGTCCTTCCTGGCTATCTATTGGATCTTTATTTTACTTCTAATTTGTTACTATTTTATTGTATTTGCTTTTATTCTTGTGTTTTGCTATATCGTGTATCTTGTATCGTGATCCCTCTGCATCTCTATGCACACTGATATTGATCCTGATCAAAATCTTCTGTCTCATATCTACACCAACCAGCACATTGATCATTATTGCAAGTATTACACAGCACACCAGGCTAAAAACAAACTCCAAAATAGCACCTGTTTATCAGTTTACAACCAAAATGTTAGATCACTTGGTAAACATTTTGACGATATAAATGCATTACTCACAGCACTAGGTACTAACTTATCGTTCATTATTTTAACAGAAACTTGGCTAAATAAAGACTATACCCAACTCTACAACTTAGCTGGTTATAAAGCCATTCATAACTGTAGGCCTAATAAAAAAGGTGGTGGCACAGCTATATATTACCGAGATACATTTATCTGCAACAGTGTTATTAGTGACAGAGATGACTACTGTGAATATACTTTTGCTCAGTTTACAGTTAAATCCCTTAAATCCTCTTTATTGGAGTCATCTATAGATTCCCAATACTAATATAACTTCTTTCTCAGATAACCTAAGGAATCTTAGGTTATATGAGTTATAGGTATATACATAAGGAATCTTATTATAAACAACAATCTCAACAAAAACCACATCATTCTGGGAGGAGACTTTAATATTGACCTGGGTCAACAAAATTGCTCTCAAGTTGACTATTTCCTTAACAGCATGAACTCCTGTATGCTAATCCCTACAATCACCAAACCTACCCGAGTCACTCAAA
This sequence comes from Procambarus virginalis, assembly GCA_020271785.1. Lineage (NCBI taxonomy): Eukaryota > Metazoa > Arthropoda > Malacostraca > Decapoda > Cambaridae > Procambarus > Procambarus virginalis. The sequence continues at coordinate 64,047 of WNGS01113544.1, forward strand.
CATCAGCCACTACCTTGGACCACATATGGACAAACATAACAGCTCCCCTTGTATCTGGTATAATCTACGACAGAACAACTGACCACTATCCTACCTTTCTCATAGCGAACATGGACATAACACCACCAAAAAGCAAGAAACTTTCATTTAGGCTACACAGTGAATCAGCTTTAGGCAATCTTACAGATGCACTTCACAATATTAACTGGGATTCTGAAATCAATAATACCCAGGATATAAATTCATTAGCTAACCTCTTCCTCTCCAAAACTCTAAGCCTCTACAACCTTCATTGTCCCCTTCTTACCAAGCAAGTAACTGACAAAAGATTAAACAATCCATGGCTCACAAGTGGCATTCTCAACTCAGCATCACAAGAAACATGAATATGAAAAGAAACTTAGGATTGGCCTAGTTTCAAAGGAAGTAGCTAAAAGGTACTCATCAATGCTTACCAGTATCATAAGAAAGGCAAAACTTGCATATTATGTGAATAGATTCAATGAAGCAAAAGGCAACATGAAAAGCACTTGGAAAACAATCTCTAGTATCCTAGGAACTAAACAACACTCACATACCAAATAAAACTCTACAAGGATGGGGATATACCGTCAACTGATTTAGAAATGGCAAATGAATTTAATAGTTTCTTTTCATCGGTTGGTGCTAATCTTGCCAGTAAAATCCCACAGACCCAGACACATATTAACACCA
>WNGS01113544.1:74170-86357 GCA_020271785.1 Procambarus virginalis
TTAGTTGTGTTGTTAATTATTTTTTCCAATATTATGCCTATTCCACTGTCAATGAATACATGCTTAATTAAAGGGGGTCTTCCCTGCTTCCACTATCGTAGAATGGAACTATGTAGCCTTTTTACACACATTAGCTACAACTCCTGTAGACATGGATGCCTGAAAAATCATTTCAAGTGGAATGCTGAGCTCAGTTGCACATTCTCACAGAACACAGGTTGAAACTCCATCTGGACCAATTACTTTGTTCTTATTTAGCTCTTGAGCATTTTTTCCCCTCCGTCTCGAGAAACCCTCTGGTCTGTTTGTTTCCTCTGGACGAATACTACCAATTTTCCCAAACTTGCTTGTCCATTTAAAGAAGAAAAGAAGAACAATTTTATGTATATTACTTCTAAGCTGCATCACATATGCACCCATCCCTGCCCTCGTGTGGCAGTGCACAATAGAACGTTGTATTTACATATTCGTACGTTGAAACATTGATTGTAACCATTGATTGTAACCATGCTATATCTGTGCTTCAGCCTACAGGTTAGACTTATTGTCTTAGGGGTTGACACCCCTCTGTCCTGCGTGACATTGACTACTAGCATTATCCTCACGTTAATGAGACTATCAAAATCCTCAGATTAGGCAAAATTGTAATTAATTGTCATAAAGATGTTAATAATATAATAATGTGTTGTTCTCTGGAATTCTTATTGTGTCGGTTCCCTGAAGATTCATTTTGTACAAACACACTTTGGAACTTTCGTTTAATGTTTCACACATTTCCTTTTATTTTCCGTGAATCTATTTCCCCATTTTCAACCTCTGAATATTATCCTTTACCTGCAATTTGTTGTTTATGAATTTATAGAATAGACCTGGTTCTGTTTTACATTTGTCTGCAATCCCTTTTTCAAAATTTCTTTCTGCCTCTCTCCTCACTGCCGTGCAGTTGTTTCTTGCATCTTTGTATCTCTGGTATGTTTGGGGGTTACTCCTCTTCCTGTATTGATTCCATTTTTTGTGTCTTTTGGTCTCTGGCCCTCTCGCATTTCTGTTGAACCATCCTGTTTCCTAGTTCTGCTTCTCTGTTTTGGTATAAATTTTTTGTGCCTTTATCATATATTTCACAAAACTTGACATACATCTCATTCACTTCCTTGCCTAGCAACAAGTCTGTCCAATTATACTCACTAAAAATTTTTCTAAGGTTGCCATAATGTCCTCTCCTAAAGTCAGGTTTTTCAACTGCATCAACCTTCTTATTTTCTTCCAGATTATAATGCATTGCATACTTTATTCCCAAAAAGACATGGTCACTTTTACCCAAGGGAGGAAGGTACTGAATGTCAAATGTTTCTTCCTCCTTCCTGGTAAATATCAAATCTAGCATGGAGGGAACGTCCCCTTCCCTCATCCTCTTAGCTTATTTAACATGTTGATACAAGAATGTTTCCAGGATGAGGTTTACAAATTTACAGGTCCAAAAATCTTCTGTTTTAACTTCATATGCTTCCCAGTCTATGGATTTCAAGTTGAAGTCGCTGACTATCAACAGTCGTGATCTATCGTTATCCGCTCTCGCTATGATCTCTCTCATTATTGTTATAAGACCTTCTCGTTTACTATCTAGCTCCTCTTTTGACCATGTGCTGCTTGGCGGTGGACTATATGCATTTATGATCATTAGTTTATCATGCTCAAGGCAGATCTCTAGTGCTATTATGTCAACTTCTTGTTGCTTGGCAGTCATTATTTCGTTCACCTTTAGGTGTTCTTTCACCAGCACAGCAACGCCACCGCCTTTCCTAATTTTTCTGTCCCGTCTTCAAATTGAGTAGCCCCTTGGGAATATGACCTCATTTAAAATAACATCTTCAAGTTTTGTCTCCGTGAGTACAACAATGTCTGGTGTCTGCAGCTGTATTACATCACTTAACTCCAGTATCTTCAATCTTACTCCATCTATGTTGGTGTATGCAATCTTCAGGAACTTGTTCCCCCTCTTCTTATTTTTCACTCCCCCCCCTCTCTAATGATTTTGTTGGTTTGCCTTTATGTACCACTTTACTGGTCTGCCTACCCCTATCACTTTGTAGAAAAAAGAATTGATTTCTTCTTCATTCCTGCTCTCATTTAAACGTTTTGCCTCGGCGAGGTTCAGTTTCAGCTACTCCCTATCTTCTTTTGAAAGATCTCGTCTTAATGACCACACTTTCCCATCCTCATCACTTTGTAATTTTCTAGCATTCCTTAGTACTTCTTTCATCTGTTTGGCACCATTTAGGGTGATCTTCAAAGGTCGATCTTTCCCTTTTACATATCTGCCTATTCTCCTGTAGTCGCACACATTCTCTATAATAGTTGTAAGACCTTCCACGAGGCCAACAATTTTATCTACTACTATTGCTTCTTCTACAGCTCTTTCTGACCTAGATGTTATCTCCTTTTCTTTTCAGCCAAAAATTATCAGGGACTTACTCCGATCAACTGTGTTTTGCACCAACTTCGGGTTAGATGCCAATTCTTTTCTCACTTCCAGCCTAATGTTTGTTTTATCTTGGTTGCTACAGTGTTTGACTTCCTTTACTGCTTCTTCAATTTTTTCCTTCTCCTTGGCCGCTTGTGCATAGGTGAGTTGCATATCTTTCTTGCACTGTTCTATTCCCTGTGTAACTTCCTCCATCTGTGCTGACAAAAGCTGCTTCTCCAGTTGAATTTCCTTACCTAACCTATTGTAGTCATTTATGTTTAAATTTACTTTAACTTCTTCCATAGCTATTTTTAATATTTTATTTTCTTCTTCCATGGCTTTGCAATTTGTTTCCAATTTATTCTTATCCTTGCACAAATCTTTCACTAAACCCTCAAGACATACAACTTTGCTATTTAACACTTTCGCCCGGGGAGAACTCGGCATTGAGTCCTCCGTGCAGCAACTTTAGTGGCGTTTTCGGGACGGTCTTGCTGTGGTTTTGGACATTCTATGCATATACACTTGTAGGGAATTTCATTGCGAATACATTGATACCCAAATGAAAGTCCTAGGACCAGAATTGAGGTAACAAAGTTGAAAACAGAATACCCATTTTATTGGTCTTTATTAGCGCTCAAGGGGGTAACTCTCTGTCACTTTCCGTGCTTGTTGTGGATGGTACGCAGGGCTTTTGGGCTTTATATTTGCATGCTCCTGTAGGGAATTCTATTGCGAACACAATGATACCAAAATAAAAGACTTAAGACGAGAAGTGAGATGTCCAAAGTGAAGAGTGTACACATTTTATTGCTCTTGTGCGCTCCCGGGTAACTTTCTCTGTTAGTTGCGGATGGTAAGCCGGGCTTTTGGAGTTTATATGTATTTAGTCCTGTAGAGAATTCTATTGCGAACACATTGATACCAAATTGAAAAACCTAGGATGAGAATTGAGATGACAAAGTTCAAAAGAATATATACTTTTCAGAATGAGAAGCGCCTTGGGGTGGCGCAGCGCTCTCTTTCTTGTAACCGCGACCTGTTTTCATCAAGTCGGCGGGTGGAGATCGCTGCTGTTTTGATATTATATGCATATAGGCCTGTTGGGAATTCTATTGCGAACACATTGATACCAAAATGAAAGACCTAGGACGAGAATTGAGTTGACAAAACTGAAAAGAGTGTAAACATTTTATCACTTGTGCGCTCCCGGGTAACTTTCTCTCACTTTCTCTGTTAGTTGCGGATGGTAAACCGGGCTTTTGGAGTTTATATGCATTTAGTCCTGTAGAAAATTCTATTGCGAACACATTGATACCAAATTGAATATCTTAGGACGAGAATTGAGCTGACAAAGTGGAAAAGATTATACACTTTTCAGAATTTACAGCACTCTCCCTCGCGCTCCCGCGGAACGCTCAAGCCGTCCAGGGGTAGTGGGGAGGTCCCGCGCCCGGTGCATGAAAGTGTTAAATGGTCATTACTTTCTTTCAATTTAGTAATTATTTCTACATGAGAGTTCACTATAGTATCTAATTTTACCAACTTATTGTATAGACTGGTTATATCAATGCTTTCTTCATTGAATCCAGCAAAATCCAGAATCCAGCTGGTGCGGCAGCTGTGGTGATGTAATGCTTGTTTTCAGTTGGGGAGTTCTGTTTGCTAGTTCAGCTTTAGGTTTGCAATTTTTAACCAGCTGTAGTTTGCTTTGGAATTCCTACCTTTCTGGGTGCCTGACCTGATAGATGGCAGACAGCCTGCTTCCAATTACATGGGGGTGTCTATAGGCCATTGCTTCTCGTGCCTCATATGGGGGGGGGGCTCTGGCGCCGATTCCCGGTAGGCCTAGAACTCCATCAATTGACTGTTGCCACAGTCTAATATATACACATCAGCCCGTTATAGCTCCAGGAAGCCGAAGGGGTTCTCCACAGAAAAGCACAAAAACAATACAATTCTTCACAAAGAATTCAAGCGCGGTCTCGTCACTGGGCAGGACACACTGGTAAACTGAGGCACACTTCGCCCGAGCCACAAGCTCGGTCTAACCGTAGGTGTATAAAGAAACTACTAGCACCAAGGCAAACCTCAACTACCAAGTCAAATTTTTCAAAGAAATTGAGCTCGAGAACTGAAATATTCGAAAAGAGGGGCATTCAAAAACAGAGGTTTCACTGTATTACTATACATTAAAATTATAAACATGAATTATTTCTTACCGTTTATTAGTTAAATATACATTTTTATTTATGAATTAAGGAGACTTAGTATGTGTGACCTCCAGAAATGTGTGTTAGGGGATGAAGCGGGTGGGTTTGGGTGTGTGGGTGGATGGATGGATAGATAGGCTGGCGACTGACTGGTACATGGGGTAGGTTGATGGGCAGGTTGAGTGGGGGTGGGGATTTGGATGTGTGTCCTCATCCACATGCACCTCCTGAGAAGAAAAGACCGAGTCCAAGGGAAAGGCCTTGAATGAGGGAGTAGGCTGGGACTACTCAGAAGCCTCGGCAGGAAGAAGAGTCTCAACTGCCTCCGTGCCATCATCGGAAGGGGCAATCCCCAGAGCCAACCGAGTCTCATCCCGAGCTAAACCCCGCCCCGACTCCGAAACTCTCAGCCTGAAACAGGGAGGAAGGAGAAAGAGGAACCACACCCACCTGGGAAGGAAGAGAGGGAGGTGGAGACAACTGCGGTCGAAGTGACCAACACCTCCAAATCTGAGTCGCTAAAAACCCAGCAGGGCAGCTCCGGAGCTTCCAAACTGACACACAACCTGGCACATTATAACACAGAAAAATGCCTATGCAACGTAACTGCTGCCTTATACTTTGGAATACCCAATGAGGAATGGATGTATTGGAGCACATGAGAAGAACCAATCCCACATGACAATTACATCCACCCATTTAGCTTTTCTGGACGTCCCTCACTCAAGATCAAACTGTAAATACACTAAGGTAATTACACACACACACACAGACACACGTATGGGTGTTTTATGTAAAATAACAAGAGTATCAACACTTCGAAGTGTCCTCTGCAGCCATTACACTTAAATTACATTAAATTTAATCATTAAATTCATAAATGAATTTCACACTACAGTATAAAGTTTGACACACTATTACATTACAGGAAAATAAACAGGAAATATTAACAATCGTACCTAATATACACTGAAGCATATCCACATTGTTTTCATCAGTCCAGAAATCATTTGTAGGGAAGTCTTCCCTAAATGCTCTTTCAATCTCCTCCTGAAAGAAGAAACATTAACATTAATTTAGGAGAAATCTGTAAATGATGCTACAGTAATAAGGAATGGAGTACACCTATGTATCTTATTACAATGTATCCTCATTTGAACGAACTATATAGGGCGAGGCCGATTTGTTCTTTATGTCGGCCCCAGACTGTCTCGCACCTCCATGTGAAAAGAACTAAATCTTACATCCAATTTAAACTAAACAAAAATCACAAAATCTATTTGTTATGTATTTATCATTTTGAACATGGCACATGATAGAACCATCATTAGTGAACAATTCCATATCAAAATCATAACTATGTGGCTATTAATGGAGGCCGCAAATATGATGTAATGGCCTGGATTTCCATAAGCTAACTGTATCAGTTCTTGATATAATATTCAAAAAAATCCATTTATTGTGAATTCTTCATTTCATTGTGGCATTTGACAGAGCACTCACAAACAATTTGGTAAACAAATGTTACATTTATGAACATTATTAATCCTTAAACTGCACAAAACTACATATGACGTTTCGAGTAACTGATGCAAAAGTGCGCATCACTGTATATATAGTTTTGGAGTACTACACAAGGTTAATGGCCGCAGATACACTGGGCTCACATCACCTTCCTCAGGGCTCTTGTAAACAGACGCCATTTAAAAATAAACATCGTGGGCAACATTCCGGTGTGAGAGCCTCAATACTGAGTGAGCCACCAAGGCTGGCACAACAGCATGAGCTCACAGCATTGCTGTTCAGCTTGTGACCACAGTATCGCCTAAAAAACACGCGTCGAATGTAATGAAACGCCATTTCTAGGTGAGACCCGAGGCTCCCTGGAGCTTACTGGGCTGATATGCTAATGTCAGACTTTGGCATCAGTCATGTGTATGGAGTTCAGTGGGCTACCAGGGATCACGAGCCAGAACCTGGCTTCCCTCAGAGAGGCATGGGGAGCAATGGCCTATAGAACCGCTGTGTGGTTGGAAGCATTCTATGTTTGCCATCGACCGGGTCAGGCACCCAGAAAGGTAAGCATCCCAAACAAACCTATTTGGTGAAATTTTTGCTAAGAAAAGTACAGGGTTCCTGTACCCACCGAAGTGGGTGAGGTCCACCTCGAGGTGTCCGAACGTCCGGCAAAGCCAACGGAAGGAAGCAGCGTCTGTTGTCCATTGCGTGGACAGGGGAACGAAACGAGACAGGCCATCGGCAAGATGTTGGACACTCCCCACATGTGAACTGCCAGGAGAGCCAAACCCGAGAACTCAGCAGACAAGTCACCTGAAGCGACCAGCCCAAAAGAGCGAAGGACCGCATCGAACCACAAGGGACATCCGAATAGAGCCAATTTCGAGCCGTGGCGTCACCCGAACTCCTCCGAAGAGAACACCACACCTGCTCGCAATCCCACACCGTGCTGTGGGGTCGAGGAAGAAGACCCCACTGCCCCTGGCGGCCTGGTGAGTCACCGCCACAAATCCCCCATCGAGAGTACTGACTTTGGCCCGTAAAAATCGAGGACTGGTCTATCGGGTTCGAGCGCACCAAGGCACTGACCCCAAAAAACCCAAGAAGATGGCCGGCGACGCAGCAGCCGACAACACAAGGCCCCTGGGGGACGAACCCTGAATCCAGCTAAGAGAGAGGCCTGAAGAACCCCCGGAAAGGGACCAGAAAAGCCGAATAGCTGGCAAAGCCAAACCCGACCCGGCAGGGTTACACCAACCCTTGAAGTTCAAGCTCCCGTACAAACCCTCGAGCAACCGTGCCGAGGTCGACCCCAGGAACAGGCTCAAGCGAGTACCTGTGGGGCAGTCGCAGGGAGAAGTCCGGATTTAAGAACAAGAAGCAATCCGAGATCTCCACACAAGTGACACACCCATTTCCTAACCTGGAGATGTAAATATGGGGCTTCCTCCAGGTCACCAAGAACCTGAACCTAGCGAGTTGGGAAAGAACCAAATTCTGGCTAGCTGCAGACAAAAAGGACCTGCTGGTAGCCCAAACCAGCCATTCGTCAAGGTAGGCAAACACCCGAACACCCACAACGACACAGACACACACACATGAACACATGTAAGGCGTGTGAACACACGAGGTACCAGATTCAACCCGAACGATTGACATCGAAAACAGGAACCTGCGCCCCACACAAAACCGACCAGTCTCTGAACCCGGATGAATCAAGACTTGCCAATAATGCATCCCGGAGGTCCAAAGACACCATCCAGATCCTGGCTCCAAAAGGAGCCAAACCTGGGACAGCGTAGCCATCTGAGAGGAGGGGCAATGAACCCGTGGCCCTCACGACAAGCGGAACCCCGAGCCTGGCACGACCCCTCAGAAGGGCCCCCCCGCCCCCTGTCCCGCTAACCCCCACGAACCAACTAGTCAGCCTTATGGCAACTGCGCCGAGCAGCAGCTGAATTACTGTGACCAATGTCCGAAGATCAAAAGCCATGGGACAAAACGCGGACAACCCAAGAGTTTCAGGGCCCAGCCCTGATTCCAGAAGGGCGGCAAACAAGCAGCCGGGGGACGGAAGCGGACAGGGGGGGCCCTGGAGCTCTGTGCCACCTCGGTCTAGGTCGGGCGCCGAGCCCCTGAACTCGCGAAAATCTCTGGCACTCTGTACTCGCATCACTCACGTCCTTGCCTTGTAGCTCGTTCTCTGCTCGTTAGTCTCAAGTTCTCTCTCTCTCATCTTTATCTCATCATGAAATCTCTGCGACTCACGTCTCCCATCATCAACATTCTCTCCCCTCTCCCCTCTCCCTCTCTCATTTCTCTCTCTGCTAACGAAAACAAACATGTTAAGTTTATATTGTAGGAATGACAGACTGGAGGCGCTCACCACTGGCCCATATCAATCTGCCGCAGTCCCCCCACGCCTCGTTCTCCGTCTGACTGTCTCTCAATTCCTTCCTCCTGCTGCATACAACCGCCTCATTTACTTCATACAGCGTTTTGGTGTTCCTGCATGTTAATTTCAGCTTGTCAAAATCTTTAAAATTGCGGATAGACTTTTACCTTCACCAACACTTCCTTGTTTGCTCCACTTATTTACTACTGAACATTTCAGTACCAAATAGAACGCTAAACAATGGATACAAATGGAAATTGTAGATTCATGAAAGACCTGGGTAAATATGTTTTTATAAACAGTGTGGTTTTGAGTTATGGGAACAAAGTAACATAATAGACCTTGGGATCGTTGGATTTATTTCAACGTAGATGAGACCATACATTGGAATGTGTTTTGGACCGGATATATTTGAGAATGCTTCGTATGGGCCAATAGGTCTGTCATAGTTTATACCTTAATTTGGGTTACTTTGAAACTAACTGGCTTGCTTCTGTTGCAACCTAGATGTAGGACACAAGATGATGCGATTTAGGGGGTAGGGATGGTTTAATGATCCCCTGGGTATTTCATTAAGAAAGTGCTGAGTAATTGCGAGTTAAGTATGTCAGAAAGCATACTTATGGATGATGCAGCTTTCTTGGTCTGTCACATTCCATTGGCTGTTTACAAGGGGGAAATGTAACGGCCCCGTTCTTTTGTTTCCTGTTGCATAGTTTTGCTAAACGGCTCTGATGCAAGGGTTCTCTCGGGTGTTTGGGTGATGCATGCAAAAAATTTGCAATTTGCAAAGGTGATTTGGAAATATTATCTTAGCAGTAGTTTGTAATATCTGAGTAAAATATAAGCTTTATATTTTATATATTATAGTAATATATATAATATATATATTATATAGTATATATATCTATATATAATTAGTCGCGATATCCCCCTCAATGTCGTGTCGGGGCCGAATGGTATCCTGTATTTTCTGAGGCAGATACAGAAGAATACTCATGGAGTTAAGTGGAGATCCTACCTTACCGGATTGCGATGTTTCCATCAGGACTCTATCCCACGGCGGGCCACGGTCTTGGACCATGCTCCTGCATATTCGAGTGTTCTTAAGGAAATTTAAAATGTGGCCTAATTTTACGGAATAGAATCATTTCCCCTGTCCCCTTCCCTGTCTCCTCTTCCACCTTGGCCTCCTTCCCATCCTTTCTCTGTCCCGTTCTCAAGCACAGGTTAAGACGTAAAGGAAATTTTGTGAAGCATATAATCAAGCTTCCTCGTGAAAGTCAAGAAGGAATAGGCCTTTCAGCCAGTTCATTATCTTGTAAGTTTATTTAATTGTAGTTATTTTGGTGGTTATGTGGGACGCGGGCCCGCTCCAAGCAACACAGCGCTGGGGCCCAAAGTCCACAGTCAAGCCTGGCTCGGCCTGGGCTTGGGGGGTAGAAGAACTCCCAGAACCCCATCAATCAGATCAACGAGGAAGAGGGTGATGCTGTGGGTAACTATTGATTCGCTGTTAACATGAGGTTTCGGTGTGAATACTCGGTAACTATTTGGTCCTGTCGTCGGGTGAAACTGGTGTACCTATGGGTCCCTTAGTGGGTGAACCTGGTAACTATGGTCCTTAGTCGTGAAACTGGGGTAAATCATTGGGTCCTTCGTCGGTGAAACTGGGTAACTATTGGTCCCTTAGTCGTTGAAAACTGGGTAAACAATTTTTGTCCTTAGTCGTGAAACTGGGTAACCTATTGGGTCCGTAGTCGTGAAACCTGGGTACTATTGGGTCCTTATCGGTGAAACTGTGTAACGATTGGGCCCTTAGTCGGTTCCCAAGTGAGGACTGGTCCTGAGAGACATAACCCACTGACAGTTGGTATAACAGGAGGGGTGGGTCGATGGAGAAGGGAAGAGGGAGGAATATTAGAGTAGATGAGTAATACGGGGAGCTGAGCATGAAGGGCATCGGAGGCCATTAGGTGGTGAGGGCGGGGGGGGGTGGGCACTGGTCGTTGGCAAAGATGATTACAGCGCTCCGCCCCCTCATTTCTTTTTCTCCCCCCCCCCTTTCTTCGCTTCTCCTATTCTCCCGCACCCCGCCCCTCACCACCCCATGACCACCTGTTCGTGGTATCACCCCTCCAAAAAACCACCTGTGCCGCACAACACTCACACATCTGCCGTACAGCGTTTCCTCTCCACACCCGCCTTAACAGCACACAACACTACCACAAAGAGAACCGTTAGAAAGAACTTTTTCCAGTGTAGTTAAGTTTCACAGGGGAATGCAGTGGCAGTGATGTGGTGGAGTGGCTACTCCATACACAGTTTCAAGTGTAACTATATAGAGCCCGTAGGCTAAGGAACCTGTACAACCAGTTGATGACAGTTAGAGGTGGGACAAAAGAGCCAGAAGCTCAAACCCCCGCAGGCTCAACTAGGTCGCAGTTAAACTGGAGAAGCTGCGTGACTGTCGTGACTCGACCCCCCAAGGATTTAAATTGTAACCCTGAATTGAACGTACATGTGAAGCTTTCGTAGCCTGACTGATCAACCAGGTTGTGTGACCAGGATGTGGTCCCCTCCATTACAGGGCAAATGGGAGCGTGGTATATTGACAGGCCTCCTGCTAGTTGTCCTGGTCTAGGACCTAGAGTGTTAGTAGTCACTCATGTAAATTCAGGTGCCCGGTGTCATCAGGCTGTTGTCGCCAGCGTTCCCTACGTCGAGAAACTGCCGTACTAAAGTGCCCCCTTATCCTAACCTACCAGGGAGCCAAACAGAAAACGGGACAAGTTGTTCAGTTTCAGCGACACAACTAACGACCTTGGTACTAAAGTTTGTTTGGTCTTGGGTGAAGTGTACGTCAAAATGCGACGAGCTATTATGATGATCTGTTGTTGGTCGATGCCCATCGTTGATCATTGCTACTACCTGAGGTAGCCTTTTGGCTATGGCCCTGTTTTCCCTCTCTCCCGCCCTCCCTCTTTCCCCTCCCTCCCTCTTTCACTCCCACCCCCTTCCTCCCTTCCTCTACCCCCCCCCCCCTGCCCCTCCCTCCCTCAATTCCTTCCTCCACTCCCTCAAATCCCTCCCTCCCTCCCCTCGACCTCCTCCCTTATAACCCTATCCCTACTCCCCTCCCCTCCCGCCCCTCCCTCTCCCCTCCCTTCCACTCTCCTCCCGCCCCCTCTCTTCCTCTCCCTCCCCCTCTCTTCCTCTCCCTCCCTCTCTCTTTCTTCCTCTCCCTCCCTCTCCTCTCCTCTCCCTCCCCCGGTCTCTTCCTCTCCCCTCTCTCCTCCCCCCATCCGAGTCGTGTAGCAGATGCTGTGGGTGTGTGTGTGTGTGGTGAGTGGTGTGTGTGTGTGTGTGTGAGTGTGTTAGTGTGTGTGGGTGTGTGTGTGTGTGTGTGTGTGTGGATGTGTGTGGTGAGAGGCCGTAGTGGACCTAGGGTAAGCCCGTAATAAGTTGAGGGCTCCCTGTATCCATAGGTAACCGCCTTCCCCCTCTCCCTCCCCCCCTCGACCCTCCCCAACCCCCTTACTCATGGTGGGTAGTATGACGTCACACATTCTCCCATAAATCGCCTGTCGGTAAAAC